>JAVSCE010003622.1:0-81114 GCA_032199065.1 Smutsia gigantea | reverse complement strand
CAGGGGAAATTACACTCCCTGACTTCAAGCTCTACTACAAAGCCACAGTAATCAAGACAATTTGGTATTGGCACAGAAACAGACCCACAGACCAGTGGAACAGAATAGAAAATCCAAACATTAACCCAAACATATACAGTCAATTAATATTTGATAAAAGTGCCTTGGATATACAATGGGGTGATGACAGCCTCTTCAGCAGCTGGTGTTTAAAAAAACTGGACAGCTACATGTAAGAGAATGAAACTGGACTACTGTCTAGCCCCATACACAAAGGTAAACTCAAGGTGGATCAAAGACCTGAATGTAAGTCATGAAACCATAAAACTCTTAGAAAAAAACAGGCAAAAATCTCTTGCACATAAACATGAGCGACTTCTTCATGAACATATCTCCCGGGCAAGGGAAACAAAAGCAAAAATGAACAAGTGGGACTATATCAAGCTGAAAAGCTTCTGTACAGCAAAGGACACCATCAGTAGAACAAAGACATCCTACAGTATGGGAGAATATATTCATAAAAAACGTATCTGATAAAGGGTTGACATCCAAAATATATAAAGAACTCATGCACCTTAACAAACAGAAAGCAAATAATCCAATTAAGAAATGGGCAGAGGACATGAATAGACACTTCTCTAAAGAAGAAATTCAGATGGCCACAGGCACATGAAAAGATGCTCCACATCGCTAATCATCAGAGAAATGCAGATTAAAACCACAGTGAGATATCACCTCACACCAGTGAGGATGGCCAACATCCAAAACACAAACAACAACAAATGTTGGCGAGGATGTGGAGAAAAGGGAACCCTCCTACACTGCTGGTGGGACTGCAAATTAGTTCAACCATTGTGGAAAGCAGTATGGAGGTTCCTCAAAAAACTCAAAATAGAAATACCATTTGACCCAGGAATTCCACTCCTAGGAATTTACCCTAAGAATGAAGCAGCCCAATTTGAAAAGGACAGATGCACCCCTATGTTTATTGCAGCAATATTTACAATAGCCAAGAAATAGAAGCAACCTAAGTGTCCATCAGTAGATGAATGGATAAAGAAGATGTGGTACATATACACAATGGAATATTATTCAGCCATAAGAAGAAAACAAATCCTACCATTTGCAACAACATGGATGGAGCTAGAGGGTATTATGCTCAGTGAAATAAGCCAAGCCGAAAAAGACAAGTATCAAATGATTTCACTCATATGTGGAGTATAAGAACAAAGAAAAAATACTGAAGGAACAAAACAGCAGCAGACTCACAGAACCCAAGAACGGACTAATAGTTACCAAAGGGAAAGGGACTGGGGAAAATGGGTGGGAAGGGAGGGATAAGAGGGAAAAAGGGGCATTAGGATTAGCAGATGTAATGTTGGGGGGGCACGGGGAGGGCAGTACAAGTCAGAGAAGACAAGTAGTGATTCTATAGCATCTCACTACGCTGATGGACATTGACTGTAATGGGGTTGGTGGGGGGACCTGATGAAGGGGTAGTTTAATAATCGTAATATTGCACATGTAATTGTAAATTAATGATAATAAAATAAATTATATAAATAAATAAATAAATAAATAAATAAATATATCCCTAAATATGTTATCTGTATAAATACATACTATCTATGTAATATATTTGTATAAATAAATTTTTAAAATAAAAAGAATAAAGAAAGAAAATAACAATAAAAAAAAATAATAATGACTGAGAATGTTTTGTGAATATTCTGACATCCTGAGTACTGTAATTCTTTTCCAGCAAACACAAAAGACTACTGGATAAATTCATTTTCCATGTTGTCCTATTTGGAAAAGTTTGGATAACTATTCTTTTCATTGGTGCTACAGGCCAATACATGGAACTCCAAATGCCTTTCAGAACAGGTGGAAAGAAAAAAACCCAGCAGGGAGTTTAAGAAAAACAGTATTATGGCAGCCTAGATGCTGTGAGGACCCCACAGCCCCATCCGCCCAGCCAGAGGTCTGAACAACACTGTGGAGTTAAGCGCAACACCAATCAACATTTCCCTGACCACTTTCTTAAGTCATTTTATTTGTGTTTGGATCCAATCCCTTTATGTCCGTGTCAGTTATGAGGGGAGCTTGTTTTATACCATCAAAACAAAGAAATACTCAGAAACACAGCATTTCTAACAGACATACGCATTTGTAATGGAGCAAAGGCAGCGCACACCCAAAATGGGCATGAGATTTAAACAGAAGACCTCTGTGACTAAGCCACACTGGAAACGCCTCAGAGTCGATCATTTCCTCATCCCTGGACAGTGCAGGAGGCTCTTTGGGGAGCTCAGAGTAGCATGGCAAGACAGACTGCAGGCATAGGAGAAAACGGAACTTCCTTAAAGTCTGGCTTTGCTCAGACCTGTGTAATGACAAATTAAGAAGGAAACAGAGCAGAAGGCAGATGTGAGGTGTGAACTGTTGGCAATTTTAGACAGAAAGGCTGGCACTTCTCTGAAATTAGCATATCTGCTTTGGGACAAGCAAGTGCCCGTTTGGACTGAGATCAGCATTAGGGTGTGGGCCAGCCACCACGCAGCAGAGAATCAGCAGATGACCTCAGAAACATCCAGATGGGCAGGGACAGGGGCAATGCCCACGGCTGCTCCACACTAAGGAACTCACTAATCCCTTGGGGAGGAGGAACTAGATTTCATATCAGACACACTGGAACACTATTGGGAATTCATTGCACACATATTTATGAGTAGCTTAACGGTTCAGTAAAATGCATCAAGATCATTCCACATTGTGAGTTTAGTTATTCTCAACCAGTTTAGATATTTCAAAGAGTTTCAACCCTCTTCATAACCATCAAAGACCTAATTAAAGGAATTGGTAAATTAAAGATAATATAACAGCCAACACTTACTAATGCTAAGTGTTATTGGCCAGTTATTTTACATGCGTCCATTTGTTATTATCTCTACTTTACAGATGAGGAAACTAGGGCAGGAAGTGGTTAAGTAACATGCCCGTGGTCCCAGTTAGGAAATGGGGGAGCTAGAATCTGAACCCAGATAATCTCCTTCCAGAGGCTGTGTTGCAACCGTTAGACTTTAATAACCCACCCTGTACCAGACCACCTCCAACTGGAGCCCATAATCATATTCTGGGCTCTGAGTGAATAAACCAGGTAAACAGCACTTCCTGCAAAATGAGGCTTGAATAGGTTTTCTGCACATTCTATCATTTCAAGAAACCTTTGTTAACATGAACCACTCGCAAAATTTAGATCAAACGAAACAACTGAAGTTCCACAGAAGACACACAGTGTAACTGAGTGGAGCATGCTGGGTGTGAGACAGTGGGAAGCGGGGGGACAGGAGTTCGTGAGGACCATGAGAGCACATGCCTATCTACAGGTGTAACTCTAGATAACTGCCTCCCAGAAAACAGTAGAACTAGTTTTGCCAGGTTTGAATTTTTGTAAAGATGCGTTGAAAACTCAGATTCTTGTGCAAAAATCCCCCCAGTGTTCAAATCTTGACACTTGTTCAAAATTATTTTTCTCAGAATGAGGAACCAAATAAAACCTTTCTGCAAAGACAGGCTGCCACCTCTGTTCTAGATTCATTGCTGTTTTCAGCAGGCAATGTAGTAACGGTCTTCTGAGAGGCAGAGTACTAGAAATTAGTAGAAGTTCTGAAATGTCGGGAAGACAGTCTTCAATACATAACTATCTGCAGGGGCTGGTCTTGGTCTGGTTATGTCCAAGGGCAAATAGATGAATCCAGACATCTTTCAGGATTCACCCTTGCTGTAGTATATGAATGTAGCCATGGACAAGGATCTCCACAGGGGACTTCACACATTCCACATGGTATGCAAGCACGTCCCCTGAGGTGCAGGAAGAAAATATTTTAATGCATATTTATTTTTTTATTCTTTTAAAAGTTTCATTTTTATATATGTACCATAATGTTCATAACATACTTTAATGTAGTACATACATGTATTCTTCAGGTTATTGATGTAAGTGAAAAAGAAAACAGGGCTCCTTCATAATAATTGGCTATGATAATTACACCAACACGGGTATCAGGCAAAGAAACTAGACCGCTAAATCCAAGAAATTCTATCTATATAGTCATGAAATCCAAGAAATCCTGTTCATACAAGTCATGTAGGGAATTCAGCAACAAACTCAATTTTAAACCAAAAGGTTTAATATCCCCCAATCAACCACTACAAGGCAGTGCTCCTACGAAATCTGGCCTGGCAGAAGGAACTGCTCTGAATGGCAAGGGCTGATTCTTATTCACCTCTCCGTATGAGGTGCTTGGCACCGAGTAGGCACTTCATGGATACTCTCACTTGTGTAGTTCTATTTCCTTGCATGCCTCTCCTCCACCTGTGATCCACAGGCTAGTGCCAATTTTAAGAGGAGTTACATACTTTTTCCATGGAATTTCCCTTCTTGGCCAGGAACAACATCTATTTTGAAGGCTTGGTTAGATCTGTTAGAAAACCTCAGCTAATCCTCCTAAGTAAGAGGGAAAGAAGAGTACTAGGAAGAGGAGCTCTTAGCAATGAGCTGGTCTGACCGGGGCTTCGAGGACTTCACATAATGTAAATTCAGGCTCTGTGCTATAAGGTTTAGCTTTGCTACATTCCAGTTGGAAAGGAACAGCAAGCAGAAACTTAAAATTACATAATTCTCTTCTCCATGCCCTTCACTTGTCCTTTCCCATAGGCAGTCCTACATATCCTCACTTTAAGACTATGCTATTTATTTTTTCAAGGAGGGGGATAATATTTTTTAATAAAATTATTCTTTATTACATAAGTTAAATATATCCATATTAGAAAAAAATAGAAAGTAAAGAGAAAATGGATATGGCTAATGAAAATAATGAATCTGTTTAATCAGTGGATCAGGTGCGATGAACCTGCATCCCTCACCCACCACTTCCTAACCGCTCAGCCCTACATCTTACTCTAGCCCCAGCTGAGGCAACCAGGTCCATGAAAGCTTCAACAGGATTCAAGCAGGTGTAACCTAACAGAACTTAGCCTCTGCCTCCCTTTCCCCTTCCACATACCCTTCACCTCCTGCTCCAGAGCTTCTAATGTCGCCAAGGCTTAGGGGTCCAAAAGTATCCACTCCATATTCACGTATTTGCAGCCCAGAAGTGCAGGGGAGGCCTCACCTTGGGGTCATGTGTCTTCTTTTTGCCGCCAGGCAGGCAGTTTTGAGATGCACTTTGTAAGGCTCCTCTGAAGTGTCAGAGATCAAGCACCCACTGCCCTCAGCAGCCGTCAGTTTGATAATGTATGCCTCTTTTGGTTTTCTCTTCCTAGGTCCTCTACTCCAGTTGGGCTCCCATCTCAAATAAACTACCTATATGCAAGCATTTGCCATAGGCCCTGCCTTCCTGGGAACCCAGGCTATGAGTACTGAGAAGGAAGCAGACATGAAAACCAGGCCCCCTTGATTATGGAGCTGGGTCACTCACACCACTGCTGGGGGTAATGCAGGATGGTGGGAATCCCGAGCATGCAGTAGGGTGACCTTTGCTAAGTCTCTTACCTGTGGTGGATTGAGATCAGATGCATATGGAATGTGAAGGACTGAATTGTGACTTGAATGATATGGAGTCAATGGTAATTATAAGGATCACAGAGTTATCTGGCTTTTGTTAACTGCTTTGGAAGCCTTGAAGTGGTAAAATTAAAATTACACATCCAGGTCAGTCTACTATGAACGGAAAGCACATGGTGAAATGCTTCTTTGACAGCGTTTAGGCTGACCTTCATCTTCGGCAGGCACAAGGCAGACAGTGCAGAAAACCAGGCTCAGGAACTCATTGTAAAGCTGGAAGTCCTGCAAAGGAGACCGAATGCAGTCTCAATATATTATCTCCTGTGTTAAAGCCAAAACCTTAGTAGGAAAATAGGTGATTCTATGCTATGACCTAGAATCTGGACAGCTGGGTAGATACACTTAAGAATCTTAAATCCCTGAATCCCCCAGGCCATTAACAGCAGCTTGCTCCTTCTTGCTGGAGGAAATAAATATTCACTTTCCTAGAGACGCTGTGAGGTCCTCACACAAGGTAGGTGCCTGACAAGGTAATTCTTGTTCTTTTTTAAAGATCTGCTGCCACCTCATCTCATTGTCTCTGAACCAATAACTAGAGTCAAATCTCAACAGCCCAAGCAGGGAAATAGAGTTCCTATTGCAGAAATAAATTGCTTATTCATCAAAGGACTATGTATGGCAGCAGAAACCAGAGGAAGATAATTTAGAGTGGATACTGAGGGCTTTAGACCAACGGCTGCACACTATAAAGCTGGATAAAGAATAACTTAGGTACATAGAAACACCCTCCTATGAAACTGGTCCTAGCTAATGGCCAGCTGGAATGGCTCCATGAAGCTGGACAGAACGATGGTTTCCTGTTAATGAGGTGGAGATGCCAAACTGAGTAAGGAATAAGAAGACTCAGGCAGGTGAGATAGTAAATATGGATATATCATATGAGACGGAAGAACCTACCACCTAGTTTCCTAGAAGGGCACAGAGAAGAATTCCTGCTTCATCAAGGGTGACAGAAATGAACTGATAAAGGAGGCATGCGTGTCTTTGAGATGCACACTTGTACTTTTAGGAACCATTTCACATCCTCTCATCCAGCCTCTTACTCCCATCACCACTGCAGCAATCAGTTCACACCCAGGCTTTGACTAGCTTCACACTGGGGTGATCTGACAGTGCCTGGCCTCACTCCTTACATGGGCTTTGGCTTCCTGCCCTGGGCTTTTTGGACAAGGAAGTGCAGGATACTTGGCACAATGCACACGCAACCTGTAGTGTGAATGAGCCTGCTCTGTGGGCCACCCTCTGTCAGTGAAGGACAGAAGCCAATGGAGAAATGCTTCCCCCTGTTGTTGTTTAGGGTGGGGAGTTCTGACTCAAATTTCATGAGGCTCCTTAGGGAGGCCTGGTGTCACCAGTCCCAAGCGGCTCCCGGCACTGGCCAACTTGTTAAAACATTCCTGCGTTGGCCTTCACTCGCTCCACTCCTGCTTTCTGGAATCACTTCCCAAATAAACCACCCGCACAAAAGCTTTCAGAGGAACCTGGAAAAAAACAAAGCCCAACAGTTTAGCAGGGTGGGGGGTGGGGAAGAAAGTGCTTTGGGTCAAGACCTCAGCTTCCTTAGGAAATGGGTCCCACAGCAGAAGTCATAGTCATGACAAGAGCCTTGTCAGCAGATACCCACCCCAACCACCTCCCACTAAATCTCTATCACAGCATATAAGCCACACTCTTCTTTCCTTTTTCAGCAGAAGCAAATGCTACTTTCACACATACTCTCCACAATGGGTCTTCTACAGCTCAGCCTGACCTCAGAAAGTAAATATGGAAAACAAGGAGGAAAACGTTTCAGTAGGTACTTAAATGAAGCTCTCAGATGATCTCATAATAGGATTTGAGCTACCATACACATTAGAAAAGGCCACCACAGGGACACGCACTCCAGACATGCTTAATAAATTTCTGCTGTTTTAGAGAAAAATGTTTCCTCTATTCTAGATCATAAATAAAATACATCTATGTGACTATTTACAGCCAAACAAAAATATAGCATGACTTCTCAAAAATAAACATTTATAACTAGACCCGAAAATAAGAATCTTCCTGTGCAAGGCTCAACGATGTTTTATCAAAAATAGGGCACTTCTTGGGAAAGAGCCAGAATTTCCACAAACCAAATACACCCCTCTTTTAAAAATATCTTTTCATGCTTTGCTAGTGTACTAGTTTTAGAGAATCTTCTAGGCACCCTCTGGGTTTGGGGTTGCACTGCTTTATGCTTGTCAATCAAAGATACCAGAACCCAATCATGTCAATGTGGGCCATGATCCCAAGAAATAATCCATGCTTTTTCTATATTTAGCACCAACACCCCATTTAAGTTTAACACAAAAAATGGTTCCTACAAGGGTGTCCATAGAAACCACATAGTGACAGAGCAACCTGGGTTTTATCATCCACACAGAGGTTAAAATCACGTCATGCAGGTTACTACTGTTCTGTGGACTTCTCCATGGAGGACAGTATGTAATCTGGCATGGCTAGCAAAAAGGAAGTTGGGAAGCTGAGCAGAGTTGAAACAGGTCGTAGAACAGTTATCATGTCAGCCGACCAAGAGCCACATCCTCATCTGCAGGAATATTAAAATTACATTTATACCTGTGTAATCATAGTTGCTATATATGATTCTGGATCAAGAAACAAGTAATCAAAAGTTGCATATTTAATAACTGTTGTTCACGCCAAAATTTCTTATGCTATTAATATCTAAGTTCCCTTCTGTGACTTTAGGCTATTTTAAAAAGGGGGAAAAATACAGAAACCTTGTTGCCATGGAGACTGTAAGCCGGTCAGCCCATCTGCTGAAGAGGATATAAAATTTTGTAAGTAGAATTTTTAAAACCGTACTATGAGAAAGATTTCCTCAAAGACACAAGGAGGGAGGGAGCTATAGAAAGTCTGGCAAGCAGCCATTTGCAAAGATTTGGACTATCATTATTTTGATACTAACCATGAATTTGCAATAATTCTTATTAAGAGGAAACTATTAATATCTGTACATTAGAACGCTAAAGATGTAAAACATTTTCTGGCATGTTCTATGGCAATGATGTTTATACCATGTTTTAGAAAACACAATTTGAGAATTTATATTAAAAATTAGTCCAGGGAGACCTATAATTTGGTTTATTTGGTTTGAAAAACTACTCCAAATGTTTATCACACATTTTTATAAAAATGCCATAGGGCCTATGGTAACCCCAAAACAAAATAAAAATCAAGTATTTCAGACACAGGATGAAAAGTACAATGACATCTTTAAGACCTCATACTATTTGGCCTTGCTCTCATGTTTTACATATTTGTGTCCCGTAATCAAGATAATTTGGTACTGGCACAAGAAAGGAGCCATAGATAAATGGAACAGAATAGAGAGTACAGATATTAACCCAAGCATATACGGTCAATTAATATATGATAAAGGAGCCATGGATATAAAATGGGGAAATGACAGCCTCTTCAACAGCTGGTGTTGGCAAAACAGGACAGCTACATGTAAGAGAATGAAAATGGATTACTGTCTAACTCCATACACAAAAGTAAACTCAAAATGGATCAAAGACCTAAATGTAAGTCATGAAACCATGAAACTCTTAGAAAAAAAACATAGGCAAAACTCTCTTGAATATAAACATGAGCAACTTCTTCATGAACATATCACCCCGGGCAAGGGAAACAAAAGCAAAAATGAACAAATGGGACTATATCAAACTAAAAAGCTTCTGTACAGCAAAGGACACCATCAGTAGAACAAAAAGGCATCCTACAGTATGGGAGAATATATTCATGAATGACATATCCTATAAGGGGTTGACATCCAAAATATATAAAGAGCTCATGTGCTTCAACAAACAAAAAGCAAATAATCCAATTAAAAAATGGGCAGAGGACATGAATAAACACTTCTCCAAAGGAGAAATGTAGATGGTCCAACAGGCACATGAAAAGATGTTCCACATCACTAATCATCAGAGAAATGCAAATTAAAACCACAATGAGATATCACCTCACACCACTTAGGATGGCCAACATCCAAAAGACAAACAACAAATGTTGGCAAGGATGTGGAGAAAGGGGAACCCTCCTACACTGCTGGTGGGAATGTAAATTAGTACAACCATTGTGGAAAGCAGTATGGAGGCTCCTCAAAAAACTCAAAATAGAAATACCATTTGACCCAGGAATTCCACTCCTAGGAATTTACCCTAAGAATGCAGCAGCCCAGTTTGAAAAAGACATATGCTCCCCTATGTTTATCGCAGCACTATTTACAATAGCCAAGAAATGGAAGCAACCTAAGTGTCCATCAGTAGATGAATGGATAAAGAAGATGTGGTACATATACACAATGGAATATTATTCAGCCATAAGAAGAAAACAAATCCTACCATTGCAACAACATGGATGGAGCTAGAGGGTATTATGCTCAGTGAAATAAGCCAGGCAGAGAAAGACAAGTACCAAATGATTTCACTCATCTGTGGAGCATAAGAACAAAGCAAAAACTGAAGGAACAAAACAGCAGCAGACTCACAGAACCCAAAAATGGACTAACAGTTACCAAAGGGAAAGGGACTGGGGAGGATGGGTGGGAAGGGAGGGATAAGGGGAATAAGGGGCATTACGATAAGCACACATAATGTGGGTGGGGGGATACAGGGAAGGCAGTATAGCACAGAGAAGACAAGTAGTGATTCTATAGCATCTCACTATGCTGATAGGCAGTGACTGTAATGGGGTAAGTGAGGGGGACCTGATGAAGTGGGGAGTTTAGTAACCATAATGTTGCACATGTAACTGTAGATCAATGATACCTAAATAAAAAAAAATAATAATAAATAAATAAAAAGTAAAAAAAAAAAGCACGGAGTTCAAGGACTAAATAAATAAATAAATATAAATATATGTGTCCCTAATCCAGAAATATATTGATTCGACAAACATGTAAACCTAGTAGGTGCCATGCCCTGACCAAGACGAGGGCACAAGAAACATAGATATAAACCAGCTCACACCCTTAAGAAACTGAAGGGGGTGACTTACTTATCTTCATTCATGCATCCATCCATCCATTCATTCAGTGAAGGCTCACTGAACACCCACTGTGTGCCAGGCACATTTCTCGGCACTGGGACTAGCACGGAGATCCAAAGCGGCAAAACTCCCTGCCCTCCAGGAGCTTGTATTCAGGTGTACTTTACAACTAGATGAACAATGACTGAGAGGGGCAGTTTCGGGGTAAGCACAAGGAGCTGTAGAGGCAGAAATAACTCCTGCCAGGAACAACTGGATTCCAGAAGAGGTGCCTTTTGAGCTGGGCTGCAGAGGTGAGCAGGGGCATCCCAGGAGAGGGCGGGGACGGTCGTTCCAGACCCAGAGAGCACAGTGTGGAGGCGAAGAGCTGAAGAATGCCTGTCACTGAGCTGCCTTGGATTTCACGGCTCCAAGACAACTCGAGAAATTCAATGTGTCTAGAGTGGCTTAATGAATATTAGATTTTGGGAAATCTTTGTATGCAAGGTGATTTAAAAGTATAATTATTTCACAAGTTTCTGTGATATTTGTGTTAGTTTTCCTAAACAGCAAAATTCCTAATGACAGATCATTCATGCCTCAAGAGAAGTATCATGATTCAAATATTAAAATAGCAATAGAAACCTTTTAACATTATAGACCCTTTTCACAGACAATATCTCATGGCTCACAAAGCCTTTATGACGAGGCATAGCGGTCACCTCCATTTTCCAGAGTGGACACCAACACTCAAAGGAGTTAAGCAACTTACTTCGGGTCTAGAAAAGGGTTAAGCTACTCCTTGAATCTGGGCTTTTGCTGTAAATATTGTGGTCTTTCTACTAGACCAGAATTTAGTGCCAACTTAAGAGTTTTTATAAAATAACAGGGAAATGCTCTTAAAGAGCAATATATCAAAAAAGCTACTGGTCTTTGGAAGAAATCTATACATACCTACTTTGTGCCCTTGGCAGAGAAAGAGTAAGGTCCAGGAGAACTGAGGGTAGTCAGCTAACAGCAAATGCAAATGTCACAACATCAGAATGATGACTTCCTTAATGAAGTGACCTTCTTCCTTGTCATCAAAGGTCCAAAAACCTCACCCAACCCCACCCTCCACCCCACCTCCACACCAAACCCCGCATACCTGGAGGTGTCCTCCCTACTGGAGCGGCTGCAGTGGCTCAGTGCTCTTTTCCTTGTGTAGCAAGCTGGTGATCATGTTCTCACTATGTTTGCAATAGAATTTAACCACCACCCCCAGATTCTAGTGCCATCACCAAGTCTGGCACAAGTTAGCATTAGAATGGAATTATTATTAATTTTGAACAAGCTGAGACAGAAAAGTAAACAAATGAATTGCTCAATACACAAATAAAAGAGCCAACTGCTTCAGTGATGCTCAGAGATTGGAACACAGTACAGGATGGTCAAAACTCTCTCTGAAAATGATTAAAGATACATTTTGAGAACAGAATAAAAGAAATAATTGTGGGCAGATTGATCAATCTGCTATCGTTACTTAAAGGCAAGTCCATTCTTCCTTTCCAGCTATGTTCTTCAAGAGGAGGCATTCCCTTCAACAAGAAATATTGTCCTCAAGCATTAAGATCTCTCACTTGACAAGCCCTGTTCTACTGGGGATGTGGCCCTGGCTCCACGGAGAAGAGCAGGGATCTAGACCCAGAAGAAGCCTCCACATGGAGTAGAGGAGAGAGCACAGAGGATTCTATGCTAGAACCAGGAAACTGCCCCAGAGCTAGTGTCCAGATAGAGCCAAGGGCTGGAAGCCAGATGAAGAGCCCCACATGAGCCCCTGGGGAGGTGGCTGAGTTCGAACAAGGCAGGCAGGCAGGGGAGGAATGGCAAGACAACAGAAAACAAAGCTGTGTGGTCATCATTGCAGGCCCTAGGGGCCGTGAGTCCTAGCTGGCAGGCTGAGCGACAGAGGCGAGGAACCCAGAGTAAGTGCTGAAAACTAGTCTGGTCCCAAAGCCTTCAGGGCTACACGACCACCATGAGCTCCATCCAACTATTGGGGTGGGGTGAGTTTATTTTCTTTGGTTCTCGTCTAGATAAAGGCAGGTTTACTTAAATAAAGCAGAGAGGAAAGAAAAACAGAGGGAGGAAAGGGAAGCTCACTGAACTGCTGCTCGGCTTAAGGGCATAATTCCTTGCCAACTCCTGAAGCCAGTATCACCTGCCGTCCAGCGTCTACTTGAATCTGCCCAGCATGGGAACTAAGCCCCTACCCCCCCAGGAGTCAGGGGAGCCTCAGAGCACTGGATGGAGTGAGATTATGTCCTGAGAACTTCCCACAGGCACTGAAAAGAGATTTTCAGGAAGGCTACTAAGGAGCATGACGTATAACCACAGTCCAGTCCGGGTCACCCAGGAAACGGGAACTTGCAAGCCCAGATCCGAGCTCTCAGCAGCCCCTCCCTGCTTATGTGAAGTAGGACAGAGAGAGTGACACTCTCAAAGAAAGGCACGTGCAGGCAACCTCAGAGAGGAGGCACGTTTTAGGGTGCAGGGTCTGAGGTTTTACAGGGCTTTTTTGGGTAAGGGTCAGCATAAGGTATGATGTATACAGGTAATTCATAATTCCAAGTCCATGAGGGGTTCACTGGCAATAGCAGAGGCTTGTAAACACATCATTTCAAAACAATGTGCAAAGTGCTCTGAATGTACCAGGGGAGGAAGAAACTAATTCTGCCTGGAGGTGTTGGAGAAGACTTTACAGAGGATGTGACATTTATGCAACCATGAAGAAAAAGAGTAGGAGTTCACCAGAAAAAGCAGTGGAGGGAGAGCATGCCAGGTGGAGTGCCAGCAGATGTGAAGGACACACGCAGTGTTTACTTAATCCCGCGGGCTCTGCTGATTTTCCCACAATTGACCTGTGGCCTGACTGAGAGGCTCCCCTCAGGTTTGGTCAAATTGCCCTCTTGTCTCTTTACACCCACCGAGCTATGCACTTGCAGCCACACACACAGACAACTGTCCCAGCCTTTCCTAACCGGCTCACATTCCAGAGTCCACTCCATCCTGCTGCCTCCTGAGGAAGTCTGGGAGGAGAGGATCTGGTCTGCAGGAACTCAGGCACCAATACCAGGTCCCAGACCAGAGCACCATCCACACAAGGAAGGACATCATCTCATTTCCTTCTTGAAGAGAGACACCTCCTGCCATTGGGCAGACAACGGATCTGGTGGTGAGTGGAAGCAAGGGAGGCTGTCAGTGGCCCAGAGGACAGCTGAGGGTGCGGTGGCTGAAACTAGGAACCAGGTGGTGGCAGGAGTGATGGAGAGAAGTGGGGGGATCTGAGATGGCTTTCTGAGCTAGAACTGACTAGAAGGATTACTCACATCTTTCATTTCAGTATCATTCCAAAATTCTTCTTGGAAGAAAGATATTTTGAGAGCATGGTCTCCAGCATATGCAAACCACCAGTTATCTAACATCAGTGATTTTCACAGATCCTTTAAGATGACTCTAGAACTGCTGCAGAGAGCATGAGGGTGGTTCAGGTACTGGCCCATCAACCAGAGCATCTCCAAATATGTTGATTAACAAGAATGGTATCTGCAGTTCACTTAAAGAATTTTTATGCTGAAACCAAACTCTGCAAACAATTGTGAGAAGGCAGTCTACCTGGATGCAACAGCCATTCTCTTTCCTTCCAAAAATATAACCATCACAATTTTTAGCCTTCACATGGCTACTCAGCTAGAGACCACATTTCTCAGCCTCCTCTGAAGCTAGGTGCTCATGACATAGCTCAGACCAATGGGTTGTGAGCAGAAGAAATATGCTTAACTTCTGGGTCATTCCCTTAAAAATGAAGCTACTTAAAACTGGTGCAGCCACTTCGGAAAGCAGTATAAGGTTTCTCAAAAAAACTAAAAATAGAACAACCATACAGCCCAGTAATTTCACTTCTAGGACTTTACCTGAAGAAAACAAAATCCCTGATTTGAAAAAATACATTCACCCCTATGTTTACTGCAGCATTATTTACAATAGCCAAGCTATGGAAGCAACCCGAGTGTCTATCGATAGATGGATAAAAAAGATGTGGCACATGTATAAAACAGAATATTATTCAGCCATGAATAAGAATGAAATCTTGCCATTTTTGACCAAAGGGATGGACCTAGAGGGTATTATGCTAAGTGAAATAAGTCAGACAAAGAAAGACAAATACTATATTACTTCATTTACCTGTGTAACCTAAAAAACAAAACAAACAAAACAAAAATAGACTCATAAGCACAGAGAATGGACTGATGGTTGCCACAGGAGAGGAAGGTGGGACTTTGGTTAAAATAGTTGAAGGGGATAGAGAGGTACAAACTTCCAATTATAGAACATATAAGTCACAGGCAAGGAAGTATAGCAAAGAGAATTCAGCTAATAATATCGTAACTTTGCTGTATGTTCACAGATGATAACTACACTTACGGTGAGCATTTAGTAATGTAGGTAATTGTTGAATCACTATGCTATTCATCTGGAACCAAGATATTGTATATCAACTATAATTTTAAAAATTTTTTAATGAAGCTACCTATTGTCTTCTTTTCCCTTGGAGCTACCTAGGAAATGGTGACCACTGCAGCATCACCATTGCCCCAAAGATAGAATCTAAATGTTGAGAATGGCAGAGCCTACCCACCAGCGTAGGTCCTTGGACCACTGACCACTTGAAATAAAGCTATCTACCCACTCAGAACTGCCCACCTACCTCTGGACTGTTAACTGATGAAGACATATCCATTGTATATTTTGGTTTCAGTGTTATGGCAGCTTAGCATTTACTTTAACAGCCAATGTATGATGTACCCACATCTCTCATTCCCTCTTCCACAGCAAACAAGTATTCCACAAAGTGAGGGCTTTACTGTGAGAACAACAGCGAGCAAGCCCTCACCTAGTCCCAGAAGATCCATCGAGTGCCAGTGCAAAGTAAGCCCTTGTTGTACTTGTTATTGTTTGGGGTCAGTTTTCATTCCTGCAGCATCACTGAACCTGTCCTGACTAGTACATCCTGGTTGAACATTGCAGCTCTAAAATCTTCTCCTGAATTACATGAGACCAGAGAACCACGTCCATCACCTGGGGAGTTTTGAAAATTACTGATGCCTACATCTACCCCATGAAATCTTGATTTAATTAGGCTGGAGTTTGGCCAGGCAACAGGATGTGTATAAACTTCCTGGTGATTCTAACATGCAGCCAAGGTTGAGAATCACGGATATTTAACCAAACAGCAATGGCTTCCACATAATTGCTTCTATTGAGTTGAACTTCAGCATAATGAGGGATATTATCTATATAGCGAAGGATATTATAAGAAATAACTCTAGAAGAATAATGATAAAGTGTCACTTCAAGATTTAATTTGCTGTTCTACACAGTATCAGCTCTATGAGAACATGAGAGAGATTCTCTTTAGTCTCAGTGTGGGAAGTATTTGTGCTTTTCCTAAACAAGCTTTTTACCCTCGAACATTGTAAATCCTGTAAATGATCTTGCTTTCTTCTCTGGGAAGTTCCTAGAAAATTCAGAGCCAAACTTGAGAGCCCCAAGTAGCAAGTGACTAGGATTTCACTGGCACACATTTTGTGTATTCAACACACTACCTTACCCTCATCTTCTCCTTAGTTCATTTTTATTCATTTGTGATGATACAAGCTCACTTAAGTCATTTCCAGAACAAGGAAGGATATAAATATGTTTTTTAAATAATAAATAAGGAGTATGTGCCACTGACTGGAAGAGGGATGAGAAGGAACACAGCCAAGTACATCCACTTACCCAGGCAATGTGAACACACAAGGTCTGTTATAAAAACATCCACTGGAGTCTACTTATTAAATAGTTAATGTCACTTAAAAACAGAAACCCCTTCCTCATTGATTAGAATATGGGAAGCCTTGCCAAACCACAAGTGCTAAATAAATCTCATGCCCCTGAGAAATAAGGGATAAGCAAGAAAGTCAGTATTGAAAGCTAATGCAGTTTTCAAATGATGGGGATCAATCCTGTGATTTCTCTCACCTTCCGCCAAGTTTCAGTATGGAAACTGTCGTTATTCTTTATTATAGATTTAAAGCCCCACTATCTACTTGCTCTTCCCAGTGGCTGTAATAAGCCTAAGAGCAGGAGCTGTACTATTCCTCAGCTGACTTCCTCTTAATAGCTTCCGGGATGCACATCTGAGAAGCATCTCCCCACACTTCACAAATACTTCATTCTTGACAGCCCACTCTATTCTTTGCACATCCTTTCACGCTGCATGCATATGCTTGAAAGAGTTATAAATTCCACCTCCATCCCAAATTATCTTTCTTCTTGTAAACTCCACATTATTATCTCTTTGCTACATTCTAAAAACAATGTTTTCATCCAATACTCTAAACAGTATTTGATACTGAATGACCCTGACCCTGTTTTGTGAGTTCATCTCAGCAGCTATGTGTCACAGATTTTTTGCAAAAACTACACAATACAGTGTTTTCTACCAAGATGTATGAGTGGACCACACACATCTGCAGACATAGACGTAAAGTCCTAAAATACTAGAGTTTGAAGGAACCTCAGAGGTCCCCTCGCCCACCTCACTTAAACCCCCATTTTGCAGACAGCAAAACAGAGGCCCTGAGAACTATTAATTCAGGTAGTCACCCCGGTATTAAAACTTGGGTGATGTCCCTGAAATTCATTATTTAGTCAGTTATCTGAAATTTGGTATATATTTTCTCATCAAGAAACAGTGTTCCAACATAAAGTTAGACTCCCAGATTAGCCTACAAAAGTATATTTAGGGTACATGGTGGTGATGGTTGCATATCAGTATGAATGGAATTAATGTCATTGAATTACACACTGAAAAAGGTTAAGATGGCAAATTTTATTTCATATGTGTTTTACCACAGTTGAATAAAAATTCCTATTTAGCCCATGAAGTGGTTGAAACATAAGGTAAAAGAGGAATGAGAGACTGAAGGAAGGATTCCCACCATCTGGCCTGAGTCCACAGGAGGGCCCCTCCCTCAGTAAACGCCAAGCTGATTGCTTCTGCAGCACCCATTTTCCCCTCCATCTATTAGTAGCTCCCAAAGTGCCCTAGGGAACTGGTCCTCCCCATTCTCAGCCACGGTGGGGCTGACTCCAGAAGTCGCTACTGGCTTCAGGCACTCCCACAAAGATAGAAGGTGTGTGTGTGTGTGTGTGTGTGTGTGTGTGTGTGTGTGTGTGTGTGTGTGTGTGTGTGTGTGTGTGTTGTATGTTATTTCTCAGGGGAGGATGGTAACCACTGTGGCCACTGCTTCCACCTGACAGGTGCCACGGGACTCAAGCCAGCACACAGAACTGAGCACAGAAGAACACACACTGTTGAAAGAACTGCACTGAGAGGGAGCAGAGGCCCTAATGGAGGCATGAACTTTTGCAACAAGCCATACCCGAAGCCAGACAAACTACTCCTGGACTTCTCACTTCATGAGCCAAAAATTCTACGTTGTCTTAGCCAATTTGTGTTGAGTTTCTGTTTATTTACAACTGAAAAATCCCTAACAGATACAGTTCTAGCACAAATTTTGAGACAGACCAAGTTTGAGCCTCATTTATTTCCCTTTCTGGAACTGTCTCCCACCAGCCACGTCTTTCTCCTGAGGCACCCAGTGCCGTCCCTCTGTCCAGTGGGCTCCATGCCAATACCCGATCCAGGCTCGCACTGACTCCTAACATACGCCATCCCCCAACATCACCTTCCTCTTCTTTCTTACTTCTATTCCACCTCACCAAATGAAAATTCATAAAACTAAAATAAAGAGAAATACATAAATTATGAGTATATTGCAGCTGAGCCTAAGAGGAGATTCAAAGTTTGTGTCTTCTTCAGCTTGCGCAGGTCAGCTCACAGGAGAGTCACTGCTGGAAGCAAGTTTCGTGTACAGTCCTGGGGCAGAGGCGGAATGCTGGCCGCCTCTTGGTGTAACCCTACAGAGAGTGAAGCAGGCTGAAAGTACAGCATCTGTGCTTTCGGGGCAATCTGTGGGATGCAGAGCGCCCCCGTTTGAGGATCCAGGGGACAGAGTGTGACCCAGAGTTGAGGACATGTGAAACACAGCTTGTCCTGAGATGCTGAAGATGGTGCTGCTTGTCACCTGGCAGGTTTTACGTGAGAAAGAGCACCTTAGTTAAAAGGAAGTGCTATTCGCAGACTTTCTTCAAGGAGAAGGCATGGCATGACTGCGAGGCTGCAGGATAGTAAACAGGGGTTGAGTCCAAGTCTGGGTATGTGTGCTTGTGGCTGGGGCAGAAGGGGCAAGCCTTCTGCTAGGGAAGTAAGATGAGGACATGGTGCGAGAGGGCAAACAGGTCCAGGGAGACGGGGAGCTTTGATGGGGAGCGTGTCAGCTTTGTTGTGAAGGGCCTCTTTAGCAATGAAGGACGAGCATGTTTGTAAGCTCTAAGGCAAGCTACAATAATGTATGAATGACCAGAGCCCCTTAAGACTCCTGGGAACAATCATATTTTTAAAGTAGGCTGCTCATTAACCCAAATCATCTTAAGCCCCAGGTATTCTGCGGCAAAATGCTCCCGGCGCAGGCTCGCGCCCCAGCCCTGATTTCCCACACCCGCCCCCAGGGGCTGCTCAGTGTCCACAGCACTTCCGGCACCTTCACACCAAGTTTCTGGTTCTTCTCAGCTCCAGAACCAGGAGCTGGGGAAACTCTCCAAGGTCTGTTTCCTGTTCCCGCTCTACACAAGGGCACAGTCGTGGCGGGAGGCCCAGATAGATGGTGGACATTTTTCACATATTCTAAGTTGGATATATATGTTTTGCCTTTTTTAAAAATAACATTTTAAAAAATAACGTGCCACACGCACTAAAAAATAACACTAGTTAACGTACTTAATGCCACTGAGCTATGCCCTTAATATGATTAAAATTTACGTAAGTTTTATGTCATGTACATTTTACCATATAAAATAAATACATAAAAATATAATGTAGAAGAATCATATCCTTCCTTTTTTCTTTACAATTACACTTTTCACTCTCCCCTAGTAGACATAATACTTAAACAAAATACTTGGAAATATGAAATTAGCATCTTATTGGGTTAACTCTGAGCATCTCTGTGCATGTCAAGTTAGCAATAATAATAGACGGTACCCACTATTCTTACAGTGTACTTTTAAAATGATATTATTTGGTTTAATTTTCATTTAAGGGATCAAAAGAAATAGTTACATTATATTAAAGTAAATGGCAACTCATACCAAATGAAAAACAGCCTTCCCTACCAGAACGTCTCCCTGCAACACAGAGACCACAAGAATTAAAAAATCCCCCAAACGAAGTCACCCCTCAAGCTTTCTGAAATTAGCAGAGAATGTTTGCACAGTTGACCTATTTCTTTCCTTCATGGCCGTGTTGATAATTGGCTTTTGTCCCCCTGGGAAGGGCTCAAATATAACTGAGCAGCGCCTGCCACACAGAGTACAATTTTATATACCCAATAAGTCCCATAAATATTGTACTTAGCTTGGGACTCAAGCATTCTGCTTTCTCCTTAATTGTATTTCTCGAGGAAGAAATATGATAATTACCAGAGCTGAGTTATTATGAACATCTACATAAAATGAAAGTATTTTGAATTGTAAATACCCAACACATTTCTATTATTCAGAATTACTGAAGATGATGGCAATAGCCACTTACATTGCTCCCTTTTCTTTTTTTTAATAAGTTTATTTTGATATCATTAATCTACAATTAAATGAGTAATATTATGGTGATTACACTACCCCCTTCATCAGGTCCCTCCTCCCAACCCCATTACAGTCTCTGTCCATCAGCGTAGTGAGATGCTATAGAGTCACTACTTGTCTTCTCTGGGTTGTACAGCCCTCCCCGTGCCCCCCCAACATTACATCTGCTAATCATAATGCCCCTTTTTCCCCCTTCCCGCCCATTTTCCCCTGTCCCTTTCCCTTTGGTAACTATTAGTCCGTTCTTGGGTTCCTTCTATTATATAAATCCCCTTCTACATATGAAAGTCACTCAGTTTTATTCAATCCTGATGACAAGGAGGCCAAGGTCAAGGGTTTGATTTCCAAGGTCAGTTTTGCCCTTGAAAATTCAGATTTATGACCTGAGACTGCAACTCCAAGTACATATACATATGGTCCACCCCTTTCAAAACCATGTCTGGGACATGGGCTTAAGGGAAGGACAGCCCCTTCCCCACACACATTTAGAACAGCGGCTACAACTGGAAACCCTTGGGCTAGTGTAGACAATGTGTTAATGAAAAGTTTTAAAGCCAGTCACAGAACGATCACATATTATTGTATTATTCCAGTTATATGAAATGTCCAGAATAGGCAAAATCTATAGATAGAAAATAGATCAGTGGTTGTCTAGGGCTGGGGGTGAGGAGGAGGATGGGAAATGACTGCTAAAGGTACAAGGTTTCTTTTTGGGGCGATGAAAATGTTCTAAACTTAGATCATGGTGATAATAGAATACAGCCTCTGAATTCCTGAAGAATGACTTCTCTTCTTCTGATCCACATACACAACATAGACGCACATACACAAAGAGGCTAAATAAAAGTCATGCCTAGGGAGCACGCTAACCTGAACAGTGGTCATTTAACCCACCTGTTTGATTTGAAAACAGAACCAGCATTTGAGTGGTTAACACTAGCACTGGGCCATTTGAGAAGAAACAAGAGTATGATAAATTCATCTACATGAGTTACCATGCATTTCCGTTACTGCTGGTCTTTCCTACAATACAGAAGAAATTACATAATAACATATAATAAAAATAATTATAAAGTAATATCACAATATTTGGACACAGCGAACAATTCAAAATTTGCCATTTTTCATGATTCGGACAAAATCTCATGATTTGGAAAAATGCAGATTACTTTCCCATTTATGTTTACAAAATATTTCCTGTCAAAATAAAGGCTAGTGTTACAGCAATTAATTGCAACCCTGGAGAAAGTACCTCCAGCAGTAAAAAACATAAAATGAGAAATAAAATGGGCATTTTGTCATCCAAATGCTTATAGTGAAATAATCAAAAAGATTCAGTAGATGTCAGAGAAACTCTACAGCCCCTATCTAATTAATGCTTTCGGTACATAAAGTACAAATGCTGAATGTCACCCTTCAGATTCAAGCAATTCCCTCTGTTGAAATTTGTAACAAGGATATATATTAAAGAAAATAAGAAAGTCTGCACATGGGGCATGTTTACTTTAATTAAAATGGCAACTATCTTCAAGGGATTTCAAAGCAGTGTCTATATTGAAGCCAGGTGTTGCTAACTCACCAGCCTTATCTGTTTCTGAAAGCAGGTTGCCATAATACACAGCTTGTCATTATTGTTAAACAAAAGCAATAAAACTATTCCCTTAAAATTGAATCTATAATTTAGCCTTTTCATTAATTCAGGCTTCCAGTCCCACCCCCTCCTCCCATTCTCAGGTGGGAAGGAAGCTCCAGTGGAGAGTAAGCGAGCAAGGGGGCGGCACTCCTTGACAAAAGTACTCCATTCCCAAATGTGGCTAAAAAAGCACACACAGTTCAAACACAGAGAGCTACAGAGCTGAATGGGGGCGGCACGCCCCTCTCCCCACGTCTGTGGATACTTCCTAGAGCCTTCAGTGAATCTGAGTGAGCTGTGAGACTGCTCACCCCGGGTAGGGCCTATGCTTTCCTCTGAGTCCAAAGCTGCAGAAGAGAGACTAAGAAATGGCCAGACTTGGAGGAAGACAATGAACTTGAGCAATACCACGACCTCTGACAGAAAAGACAGGTCACAGCTAGGTTTGCTGGGCCCACCTAACTCCACCCCGTTAGTGGACTCACCGGGAGCTGAGAGACTGGTTTCTACAACTAACTACACCACATGGTCTGACTAAACACATTCTCTGTAGCTCCGCCTTGCTTTTTTCCTTGATGGAGGAGAGTCTCTGCCTCTGGATACCTGGGGATGATACTGTCTCAGGTAACAGGTGGAATAATTAAGGGGATAAAGCAAGATCAAGGCTATTTGCAGCTTAAGTTTCCATACAATGTCCTATAATCTTCTAGAAAGTTCAAAATAGGAATCAGAATTTAAGTTTCAATAAAATCTTGCCTGAAGGTAAAACTAATCGTTTACAATCCAATAAAATCTTAAATTGAAGGGTAAATAGTTCTTTATTCTATGAGAATGAGACTTAGGGAACTTTGCGTGCCAAGAACAGACTCGAAGAAAAGCAAAAATAACCAGTTAACTCATTAGTTGCCCAGTCATTAGATTTCTGAAACAGGAGTTTCATAAATTTAGTTCCATATATTGACACACAAGCAGCAGAGTTCTTTTTTGCTCCACCAGATCTCATTTGGGAAGACATATTCCAGATAAAATTCACCAAGGAAATAGGTGTGAACTTCTCCTTAAAGTTCATTGTAACCAGATTATACCATTTAGCAAGGAAGTTCTACTTACAGAGAAAGTAAAAACTGCCAATTTTATTGATGAAAATGATTCACTATTGTTTCCCATGCAGCTAAAAAATAATAATGGTGGTGCCAGCCTGGCCCGTTTGCTGTTTCTTCCTCCTCTTTCCCTGATCTTCCTTCTACCTGAGCCGGCCAAGGCCTGCAGGCTGTTTCCCAGGTTTCCATGTCAGCCGCTTCCAGCCAGGCTCAGCCCATGGGAGGCACTCTGGGAGACTGGGGGGAAGTGGGGACACAGAGAAGGAAGAAGTATTTCTCCCTATTCTCTCCACCTCCAGTGGCTTCTTTGGCAGATGCTTTATGTCCTCTGTGTCTCTCTCTTTTTTTTAATTGAGATATTATTGACATATAATATTATATTAGTTTCAGGTGTACAACATATTGATTAGATATTTGTATATATTGTGAAATAATCATCACAAGTCTAGTTAATATCCATCACCATACATACATAGTTTTAATTTTTTTCTTGTGATGAGAACTTTTAAGATCTAATCTTGTAGCAACTTTCAAAAATGCAATACATTATTATTAACTATAGTCACCATGATCTGCATTATATCCCCATGACTTATTTATTTTACAACTGAAAGTTTCTACCTTTTGATCCCCTTCACCCATTTCACCCACCCACCCATCCCTGCCTCTGGCAACCACCAATCTAGTCTCTGTGTCTATGGGCTTTCTTTTCTTTTTTATAGATTCCACATGTAAGTGAGATCATTACGGTATTTGTCTTTCTCTGTCTGACTTACTTCGCCTAGCATAATGCTCTCAAGGTCCATTCATGTTGTAGCAAATGGCAAGATTTCATTCTTTTTCATACTGAATAATATTCCATTGTACCTGCAGTTGACCCTTGAATAATGCGGGAGTTAGGGGTCCAAACCCCCACAGAGTTAAAAATCCATACAGAAAGAGCCTTGAACCAAGAATACTCTACCCTGCAAGGTTATCATTTAAATTTGAAGGAGGGATTAAACAATTCCCAAATAAGCAAAAGTTGAGAGAATTTACCTCCCACAAATCATCTCTACAGTGTATATCGGAGGGACTGCTATAGATGGAAGTGTTCCTAAGGTTTAATAGCTGTCACCAGAGGTAATAAAACCACAGTAAAGAAAGTAGAACAGCTAATTACTAAGCAAATGCAAAATTAAATTAACTATCCCCAAAGTCAATAAAGGGATAGACAAAGAGTACAGAATATGATACCTAATATATAAAGGAGGAGGAAGAAAAGGAGGAGAAAAAAAAAACCTTTAGATTGTGTTTGTAATAGCATATTAAGTGAGTTAAGTTAGTCTCTTAGATATAAGGAAGTTAATCTTGAACCTTTGATAACCATGAATCTAAAGCCTGCAATGGCAATAAGTACATGCCTAACCATAATCACCCTAAATGTAAATGGACTGAATGCACCAATCAAAAGACATAGAGTCACTGAATGGATAAAAAAGCAAAACCCATCTATATGCTGCCTACAAGAGACTCACTTTAAACCCAAAGATATACACATACTTAAAGTGAAGGGATAGAAAAAGACATTTCATGCAACTAATGGGGAGATAAAAGCAGGAGTTGCAGTACTTGTATCAGACAAAATAGACTTCAAAACAAAGAAAGTCACAAGAGACAATGAAGGACATTACATAATGATAAAAGGGTCAGTCCAATAAGAGGATATAACTATTATAAATATCTATGCACGCAACACAGGATCACCTACATATGTGAAACAAATACTAACAGAATTAAAGGGGGAAATAGAATGCAATGCATTCATTTTAGGAGACTTCAACACACCATTCACTCCAAAGGACAGATCAATCAGACAGAAAATAAATAAAGAGACAGAGGCACTGAATAACATTTTAGAACAGATGGACCTAACGGACATTTAAAGAACACTCCATCAAAAGCAACAGGATACACATTCTTCTAAAGTGCACATGGAACACTTTCAAGAATAGATCACATATTAGGCCACAAAAAGAACCTCAGTAAATTCAAAAAGATTGAAATTGTCTTAACCATTTGCAGCTTAGATCACAAAGGTATGAAACTAGAAATAATTACTCAAAGAAAATGAAAAAGCCCACAAACACATGGAGGCTTAATAACATGCTCCCAAATAATCAGTGGATCAATGACCAAATAAAAACAGAGATCAAGCAATATATGGAGACAAATGACAACAATAATTCAACACCACAAAATCTGTGGGATGCAGCGAAGGCCATGCTAAGAGGGAAATACATTGCAATACAGGCCCACCTCAGGAAAGAAGAACAATCCCAAACGAACAATCTAAACTCACAATTAATGAAACTAGAAAAGGAAGAACAAATAAGGCCCAAAATCAGTAGAGGGAGGGACATAATAAAGATTAAAGCAGAAATAAATAAAATTGAGAAGAATAAAACACTAGAAATAATCAATGAAAGCAGGAGCTGGTTCTTTGAGAAAATAAACAAAATAGATAAACCCCTAGCCAGACTTATCAAGAAAAACAGAGAGTCTACACACATAAAGAGGATCAGAAATGAGAAAGGAAAAATCACTACAGACACCACAGAAATACAAAGAAATATGAAAGAATACTATGAAAAATTATATGGTAACAAACTGGATAACCTAGAGGAAATGGACAACTTTCTAGAAAAATACAACCTTCCAACGCTGACCCAGAAAGAAACAGAAAATCTGAATAGACCAATTACCAGCAAAGAAATTGAATTGGTAATCAAAAAACTACCTAAGAACAAAAGTCCTGGACCAGATGGTTTCACTGCTGAATTTTATCAAACATTTAGTGAAGACCTAATACCCATCCTCATTAAAGATTTCCAAAAAGGAGAAGAGGTGGGAATACTCCCAAACTCATTCTACGAGGCCAACATCACTCTAATACCAAAACCAGGCAAAGAAACCACAAAAAAGGAAAATTACAGACCAATATCCCTGATGAACATAGAAGCAAAAATACTCAACAAAATATCAGTAAACTGAATTAAAAAATACATCAAAAAGATCATCCATCATGATCAAGTGGGATTCATCCCAGGGATGCAAGGATGGTACAACATTCGAAAATCCATCAACATCATCCACTATATCAACAAAAAGAAGGAAAAAAACCACATGATCATCTCCATAGATACTGAAAAAGCATTAGCATTCGACAAAATTCAACACCCATTCATGATAAAAACTCTCAACATAATGGGTGTAGAGGACAAGTACCTCAATATAATAAAGGCCATATATGACAAACCCACAGCTAACATTATACTTAACAGTGAGAAGCTGAAAGCTTTTCCTTTAAGATCGGGAACAAGACAAGGATGCCCACTCTCCCCACTTTTATTCAACATAGTTCTGAAGGTCCTAGCCACAGCAATCAGACAACACAAAGAAATAAAAGGCATCCAGATTGGCAAGGAAGAACTCAAACTGTCCCTGTTTGCAGATGACATGCTATTGTACATAAAAATCCCTAAAGAATCCACTCCAAAACTATTAGATCTAATATCTGAATTCAGCAAAGTTGCATAATACAAAATTAATACACAGAGATCTGTTACTTTCCTATACACTAACGATGAACTAGCAGAAAGAGAAATCAGGAAAACAATTCCATTCACAGTCACATCAAAAAGAATAAAATACCTAGGAAAAAACCTAACCAAGGAAGTGAAAGACCTATACCCTGAAAACTACAAGACACTCTTAAGAGAAATTAAAGAGGACACTAATAAATGGAAATTCATCCCATGCTCTTAGCTAGGAAGAATTAATATTGTCAAAATGGCCATCCTGCCTAAAGCAATCTACAGATTCAATGCAATCCCTATCAAAATACCAACAGCATTCTTCAATGAACTAGAGCAAATAGTTCTAAAATTCACATGGACCCACAAAAGACCCCGAATAGCCAAAGCAATCCTGAGAAGGAAGAATAAAACAGGGGAAATTATGCTCCCTGACTTCAAGCTCTACTACAAAGCCACATTAATCAAAACAATTTGGTACTGGCACAAGAACTGACCCATAGACCAGTGGAACAGAATACAGAGCCCAGATATAAACCCAAGCATATAGGGTCAATTAATATATGACAAAGGAGCCATGGATATACAATGGGGAAATGACAGCCTCTTCAACAGCTGGTGTTGGCAAAACTGGACAGCTACATGTAAGAGAATGAAACTGGATTACTGTCTCACCCCATCTACAAAAGTAAACTCAAAATGGATCAAAGACCTGAATGTAAATCATGAAACCATAAAACTCTTAGAAAAAAATATAAGCAAAATTCTCTTGGACATAAACATGAGCAACTTCTTCATGAACATATCTCCCCGGGCAAGGGAAACAAAATCAAAAATGAACAAATGGGACTATATCAAACTAAAAAGCTTCTGTACAGCAAAGGATACCATCAATAGAACAAAAAGACATCCTACAGTATGGGAGAATATATTCATAAATGACATATCCTATAAGGGGTTGACATCCAAATAATATAGAGTTCTTGCACCTCAACAAACAAAAAGCAAATAATCCAAATAAAAATTGGGCAGAGGAGCCAAACAGACACTTCTCCAAAGAAGAAATTCAGATGGCCAACAGGCACATGAAAAGATGCTCCACATCACTAGTCATCAGAGAAATTCAAATTAAAACCACAATGAGATATCACCTCACACCACTTAGGATGGCCAACATCCAAAAGACAGACAACAACAAATGTTGGCGAGGATGTGGAGAAAGGGGAACCCTCCTACACTGCTGATGGGAATATAAATTAGTTCAACCATTGTGGAAAGCAGTATGGAGGTTCCTCAAAAAACTCAAAATAGAAATACCATTTGACCCAGGAATTCCACTCCTAGGAATTTACCCTAAGAATGCAGCAGCGCTGTTGAAAAAGACAGATGCACCCCTATGTTTATCACAGCACTATTTACAATAGCCAAGAAATGGAAGCAACCTAAGTGTCCATCAGTAGATGAATGGATAAAGAGGATGTGGTACATATACACAATGGAATATTACTCAGCCATAAGAAAAAAACAAATCCTACCATTTGCAACAACATGGATGGAGCTAGAGGGTATTATGCTCAGTGAAATAAGCCAAGCTGAAAAAGACAAGTACCAAATGATTTCACTCATATGTGGAGTATAAGAACTGAGAAAAAAAAACTGAAGGAACAACACAGCAGGAGACTCACAGAACCCAAGAACGGACTAATAGTTACCAAAGGGAAAGGGACTGGCGAGGATGGGTGGGAAAGGAGGGGCAAGGGGGAAAAAGGGGCATTACGATTAGCAGATGTAATGTTGGGGGGGCACGGGGAGGGCTGTACAACCCAGAGGGGACAAGTAGTGACTCTATGGCATCTCACTATGCTGATAGACAGTGACTGTAATGGGGTTGGGGGAGGACCTGCTGAAGGGGGTAGTGTAATCACCATAATATTACTCATTTAATTGTAGATTAATGATATCAAAATAAACATTTAAAAAAAGAAGAAGAAAACAAATCCTACCATTTGCAACAACATGTATGGAGCTAGAGGGTATTATGCTCAGTGAAATAAGCTAGGCAGAGAATGACAAGTATCAGATGATTTCACTCATCTGTGGAGTATAAGAACAAAGCAAAAACTGAAGGAACAAAACAGCAGCAGACTCACAGAACCCAAGAATGGACTAACAGTTACCAAAGGGAAAGGGACTGGGGATGATGGGTGGGAAGGGAGGGACAAGGGGGAATAAGGGACATTACAATTAGCACACACAATGTTGCAGGGGGTGGGGGCACGGGGAAGGCAGTATAGCACAGAGAAGACAAGTAGTGATTCTATAACATCTTACTACACTGATGCACAGTGACTGCAATGGGGTATGTGGTGGGGACCTGATAATAGGGGGAATCTAGTAACTATAATGCTGCTCATGTAATTGTATATTAATAATAGCAAAATAAAAAATATATATATTTTTTCAAGAAAAAATCCATACAGAATTTTGACTCCTCAAAAACTTAACTACTAAGAGCTTACTGTTGAACAGAAACCTTACTGATAACATAGCCAATGAACACGTATTTTATATGTATATTATACATGTATATTATATACTGTACCTTTACAATGAAGTAAGCTAGAGAAAATAAATGATTTTTTTAATTGTCACGAATCTCTAAAACATTATCCAATACATTTATTGAGAAAAATTAATAAATTGAACCTCCACAGTTCAAACCTGGTGTTGTTCAAGATTCAACTGTATATTTTCTTTTATGTCACATTTTCTTTTCTGTGTCCATACATTCATGGACATATAGGTTGTTTCCATATCTTGTAAATTGTACTGTAAACAATACTCCCATGAACATGAGGATGTATCTATCTTTTTGAGTTAGTGTTTTCATTTTCTTCTGATAAGTACCCAGAGGTGGAGTTGCCGGATCATATGACAGTTCTATTTTTAATTTTGGGGGGAACCTCCATACATACATGTTTTCTACAGTGGCTGCACCAATTTATATACCCATCAACAGTGCACAAGGGTTCCCTTTTCTTCCTATCTTCACTTGGTATTCTTGTGTTGATAATAGCCTGCTAACAAGCGTGAGGGGACAGCCTCTGTGTCTTTTGCTCCCACCAAACAGTGCCCCAGTAGGTCCAGCATCTCCTAGGTCTGGCCACTGGACTCTAGTAACAGTTTCCTCTCTTTGTCCTTCTAGCCTAAAGGTGACAGTGGCTTCCTGCTTTTGCTAACCTCTAGGTTTAGGTTCTGATTTCTCCCATCACCTGTTTAGCCATGTCTGTATATTCAAGTCCCTCAGGTTGTCAAAACTCAAGGAGTTTTGTTTCCTGGCTACATTCTGCTTAATACAAGAATTAGTGAATAAACTAACCATCCAGCCTCGACAAACATGAACCATGCAAACCATGCAAACTAAAACAGGGGAGAAACTTAAGTCTCCATATTCTCCAGTAGTTGCTTTGCTCTTCAGTTACCATATAAATTAAGAATATTCTTAGGATCTAAAAGAAGTAAGCTCCATATCCCTTTTCAGGTGTTCACATCTGTTGGGTGTGTGCATGTCTGTCTTAATTATTCAGAGATGAAGTGTGTCGTGGTGAAAAACTGTAGACTTTAAGTCAGGATTATGTCTCAGTTCTTTCACTATCTGTTGGTGTGATATCCTTGGTAAGGCCTTTCTGGCTTTGGATTTGTTTTTATTCATCTGAAAATAAGGAACTGAAGTACTTTCCCTCTGCAATCTCTTCCTGTTCTAACATTCTGTGACTCTAAGTTTACAGATAAATTTTGCATATATACATGCCTCTAGGCATACTGTTATTCTTGGAACTATGCACAAAGCATATACCTCCTGTTGATGAATTTGCATTTCATCAGAGAAATGTGCCTATAATCAGTGTTCAACTTACAACCCAAAGAATTTTTTTTGCCAACTTGTTTTATTATAGCGTCAACTTAGTATCTCAATATGTTTTAGATCTCTAAATACAGTGTGGGCTCATTGAATTATTGTAATGATCATCTAATTACCATACCTAAAAAGAAAACCCACACAGTTCCTTCCTCCAAGGTGGATGGTTCCAAAGATGGCTGCAACAATATGTTCCATTCTACATGCTCTTTTGTAAAATGACCTTGCAGCACCCCATTGAAAGATAGAGTCTGTTTCCCTCCCTTTGAAACTGAGCTGGCCCTTTAATCTGATTTGACTTGGAGATTGTACCAGACGTAATGTCATGTAGCTTTTGATACTAGGTCTTACAAAATCTGCATTTTCAGCCTTTACTTCTTGAGATGCTCCTTCTTGGAGCCTAGCTACTGTGTTGTGAGGAAGCTCAAGCCACCATGTTGAGGGGCCCCGGTGGAGGAAAACTGAGCCCCTGCTAAAAGCTCCAGTTGAGTTCTCAGCCATCATTCATCACCAACTGCCAACTGCATGATGCTATTATAGACCTTCCAGCCATCCCAGTAGCCAGGTAACATATTAAGCAGAAATGTTTGGAGCACACAGAAATTTTTTCGAACTTCTTATTGTTTTAAGCCACAAAATTTTGGGGAGGTTTGTTAGGAGGCAATTTCTCCCTATAAAACAAAGAGTTTGATATTGGAGCAGAGCCCCATGCCTAATACATGTCAAGCTAGTCTTCCATCCATCTATTTCCTCATTCACTCAAATGAGTATTTATTGAACATCTATTATGCTACATGTAAGGACTCAAAGAAGGCCAAGTGCAGACATAACCCTGCCCTAGCAGATCTTATCATCTGGATGAGGAGACTGATATTAACAGAGAAATCTAATTACATGTTAAATTATCATAGTGATGGTATGACTGAGAACTGGCACAATGCACTCTGGAATGAGGTGCATGATTAAGGAACTGACCTCATCAGGGAGGTCAGAAAAGGAAGTGAAGACTGAACTTAGGTCTCAAGGATGATTAAAAGTTAATTAGGCAGAGGGGTGAACAAGAGCCTTCCACACAGAGGGCTCAGCATGTGCAGTGGGCCTGTGGCAGGGAGGAGGGTGGTGTGTTCAAGATCTGAGTCCAGAGCTAAAAGATCATTGCTCTAGATGAGGCTGAAAACTGGTGGGGGCCAGACCTTGTAAGACTTTGCAGTCCTCACGAGGGCAGACTTAACAAGGAGGTCAACAAACTAATCCCCTCTGATCAAATTGTCTCCTCAAACCCTGGCAGGAAGGCAGCTGGGAGTAATGCAGTGAGAGCAACCTGGAATACACCACACCGACTCCACGTGCAGTGACACCTACAAGCACTTCAGTACTCAGCACACGTGGGCATTTTGCTCATGCCCTTGTTCCTTGCTACATTTCACTGTATTATTTGTACACGTCTGTGTCTCCATAAGATTATAAAATCCTTTGGGTACAGGGGCTGTGTCTCATTCCTCTTCCACAGTATCTAGCAGAGTGCTGGGCACATAGCAAATGTTAATAAGTGTTTCCTAAAAATCTAAAATTTAAAAATCTAGTAATTAAAAAAATAAATGGCCCCTATCAGTAGTTGACCTCCTAGGAGAAAATTCTACAGCTTCACTTGGAAAGCCACTCCAGTGACAACAACACTTTTAGGGAAGTCGTGCTGTAAAATGTCATTCCTTTCATAATTCCTTTCTGTAGCCAGTTCTTGAGTTTAATCCTCAATAATGACCAACATTGGACCATCACATTTTCAAAGAATGCCTTGTGTACATTACTGGGTCACCCCTACCTCTTCTTGCAGTAGCAGAATACTTACTCTTCTCACCTTTCCTCAAAGAAACCATTTCACTGCTCCTGGATTCATTCCCAAACCTCCATCCATCCTAAAATTGTGGAGGCCAGAAATCTAGTAGACCATGAAACAAGGTCAAAAATGCCTGAGGGACTTTGTGAACAGTCCTCAGAGTATAGGCAGGCTCTCTTTCTCAGTCTGCATATTTTCAGGCCAACTCACATGTGTGCATGTACACACACAAACACTGAAACTTTTTACCAGCTCAAAGAATAAACACTGTTTTATTAGGTGAGTTTCCCAATTTGGCCTGTCGTCTATTCTTCACCAGCCAGCCTTACAATCTGATTCAACACACCAATCTTTTTTTTAAGTGAAAAATTTCCCTCCATATTTTTGTAAATTATAGGAGTGAAATGAACAGCAGTATTTCAATTGGTATCCCCACTATCTTCTTTGCATGCAAAGGCACTACACAGACTGAAATAGTACCAAGAAATTCCACCACTCTAATATATCAAGATTTCAAAAACATTAAATCAGTGGTCATTCTACAAATAATGAGGCTCTAACACCATAAGCAGCTGTCATGCATTTAAAAAACAAATCTTTTTTCGGTATTTGCATGAAAATTGTCAATTTTTCTAACAAAAAAATACTATTAAAATTCCACTTACAATCATTTTTCATCTCTTGTCAAAGAAATAAAAACCCCTCAGTTATTTTTATCATAGCCATTATATAAGTATGCATCATACCATTTAAATGAGATCATGTAAGTAGGATACTTGCTGAACTGTAAATACAAGACATATGTATGTATAACTTATGTCCTTAATTTGAATTAGACCATTTTATTAAGCCAGCAAACCCTAGTTTCAGAAAGACAAATGACATATTTGCTATAAAAAATCTGCATCGGTTTACATCACTCTCAAAATTATTTAGCACGCAAATTTTTCACATTTTTAAGCCAACACGTATCACCACACTTAACACAGTTTTACATGCATTATCACAATCACTTTTTGGAGTACACTGAGGAAAGAATAATAGAATTATTTTTTTGGTATGTGCTTGGAAGAATAAAGCATTAGTTAAGTGATGATGTAGATGAACTCAAAAGTTTCAGCCAAACAGCTCATGAAATACATTGCTGTATAATTAGTATTTCTAAGAATTTGCAGCAATAAACCACTACTAAAAATAGACACCTACAAAATAAACAAGATCTCAGTCACATAACTCAAATTTTTAAAGACAGGAATATCTTGGTTTTATCAAATACGTTAAATACTCTAAGCACAGCAAAGGGGTCTTTTAGAACGAATTCAGAGTCCAAAATATATTTATTTTAAAAATGCATATGCTTACTGCTCACTGAATTAAAGAGTGGTAGTAACTTATTTCTAGAGAAAATGAAAATCTGCATAAAAAATATCTAAATATCCTACATGAACCCTTTAGGAGAGGTCTGAGTTCAATTTTGAGTTTAATGCCCGTTTAAATCGGTGATAAAAGAAACAAACCGCAGTTGCCATCACAGGTTAAAAACATATTACACAATGCTCTGAGTGGTCTGGAGGAAAAAACTTCCAAGGTCACTCCAACAGCCCAGAGCAGAGCCTGGGATATATCGTCTCGGTGCGACCACCAAAGTCCTCCCAGGTCACCCCGAATGTACACACCTCGGCAGTTTCTGTTTCAAAGAGAGGTCAAGGTGACTCACTCTTGCAGGATTTCTCTAGCACCCAGCAGCTATGTGGAGGTGGTTTCATTTACAGCACATAGGCAGTTCGAAAATTAAGGTCCAATTTTCTGTGTCAAGGTGAAAAACACCTAAGCTTTCATCATAACCGGCCATCTTTATAACACACACAACGTACAGTAGAACCACGAGGAAGAAAACCAGCACCTAGAAAACAGAGTGTAGGACTCGGAAGCTGAGTGCCAGCCTTCAATGAACCAAAGAAGCGGTCCCAAAGTGAGACCAAACTTTCTGCTCAAAAGTGTCCTTCTTTTGACCAGAGCTCGGAGATCTCTCCCAAGACCTAGACAGAGAAGAGTATTCAAAATAGGGGGAAAGAGAAGGGACCCCCTAACTCTCAGCCTTATCAAACCAGGTGTCCACCCCAGAGGCTCTGGTTGTTCAAAGTCAAGCTGCACGACCTAAACGCGTTCCCCACCCACCAAAGGTGCAACCAGAAATATTTCCAGTCTCGAGTTTAACGTCCCTGACCTAAACCAGGTCTCCGCCGACTTGCGTCCACACTCGCAACTAACTTCCCAGGGCGGGGCGGAGGCTTCAGGGGCCGCTGGAGGAGGACGCGGCCGGGGCGCCGGCCCCGGGACACCTGCGCACGCGGAGCCGCCACCCGCCGCTCCCGCGCCTAGGGGCTGCGCTCGGCTCCCGGACCCCGACGTCGCGAGCTCGGCCGCCTCCCCAGCCTGCCGCCTCCTCCCCGCGCCCGCCTCCTACCTGTCTGAGGATGAAGCTGGTCGAAGTGGTGCTGCCATCGGATCTTTTCAACCTGCTCCTCCGGGTTGTGGTGCCTCGGGCCACCTGGACTCGACACACGGGGCCAGAGAGAAGCCGGTGAGGACGGCAGCGTGGAGCCGGGCGACCACCCCCGGGCCCGGCTTCCCGCGGTCCCCCAGCCCGCACCCACTTCGCCGCCGCGGTCCCAGGTTCCCCGCCTGCACCCCCCCCCCCAACTCCCCGCCTCGACGGCGGAGAAAATGCCCGGGAAGAGCAGCCCGCGAGCACCCACCACATCCATCCACAAAGACTCTCAGGGTGCGGGGTCCGAGTCCCCGGCCTCGGCTGGGGAAGGCTGCGGGCTCGGCCGCGGGAGCGCAGACACCGGCCGAGGTAGGAGGAGGAAGAGGAGGGGCGGGAGAGGGGAGGGGGCGGGGCGGTACCTGCGGGGTGGGGGAGTGCGGCCCGTCCGCGGTCCCGTTCTTGGCGTAGGAGGACATGGCTCACGGCCACATGGCCCGCCGGCGCGCCGTGCACGGAGGGCGGGCAGCCCCGGGGGCTCGGGAGCGGCCGGCGGCTGCCGGGCTCCCTGGCCGCGCTTCCGAGTGCGCGACACCTTAAAGGGACCGAGGGGCTTCCCTCGCGCCCACCGCGGGGTCCCGAGCAGCGGCCCCCGCAGGCAGAGGTCCCGCAGAGGGGGCTTCTCGGGATCTTGCCTCCCCGAGCCGATGGGGAGAAGCCCTCTCCCACCTAGCGAGCGCCTTACATCAGAGCTTTCCAGAGGATGAAGGGAGTGGGTAAAGCTGGAATGGGGGTGGGAGGATTAAAATAGTCAGTTTAAAATGAGACAAAGGTGGCACGGTTCATGAATCAGGATTCGGGGAGGCACACTGGTGCAGTGAGTGTGGCAGGGAGTGGGAAGAGCCACCGGGGTGTGTGTGTGTGTGTGTGTGTGTGTGTGTGCCCGCGCGCGCGCCCTGCACTGGAATTTTAAAAGGGCAAGAATGGAACCTTCCTGATGCGACTTCCCGGGCAGCCCACTAGTAAGGCCTGGGGGGTTATGGTTTGCTTTTTGTCTGTGTTTTTGTATTGTTTTGTCAACTCTGGTTTCAGTACCCCAAGCTATGTACATCCAGGCAGCCGCGGGAGACGCTGCCAGCTTGAGTCTCACAGGAGATGCAGCCCGCAGGAGACCAGCATGTCTAAGGAGTTTTGAAGGTCACATTAGACCTGCTAAAAAGGCAAGAGTCGGCCACGTGCCTCCCATTTCTACGCGGAGAGCTATTTTCAAGGAAGGAGACTCATCCTTGAAACCATCCCCCTAATTTTGCCATTGTTTCCACCCTTGGGTTCTTCGTGCAGAAACATCCAAGAGACTGAGATCAAATTAAGAGAATTGTAGAGAGGAGGAATTTGAATAACAAGAAGGAAGAAAAAGTGTATGTGAATTTAAAAATAGATCCTGTTTAACTATAGTTACTGCATGAGAAATCCATCAATAAAACATGCATCCTATCCCAAATTGCTAAATCAGCCCATGTTACCTTGCATTCTAGGATTTTTTGGGATGGGAACTGCCATGTTTGTTTCAACATTCGGTTGGTCTTACTGAGTTCCTGAGTATATCTTACAAGCCACCAAATACTTCCTTTCCATTTCTACCCCCTTCATTAAATCAGACCTTCATCTACTGTATACACACACACACTCTCTCTACTGGCAAAGCCATTTCTCTAGAATGTCTTTGCCCCAGTCTCTTTTCTCTAAAAAGCGCTCATTGCTTGGAGCTGTGCACAAGATAGGGTCCCAAGCCCATTGTCCAACATCCAGACCCTGCGTTTGTCCTGGGCTTTTCTGGTTACCACCTCATTTCTCCAACTTAGTATCTTCATACAGACCTTCCAGCAGCAGGCAGGTGTACACATTATTGCTCAAACATACCAAATACCATCCCACTTCACACCTCTGCCTTGGACTGTGCCCTTCACCCAACCCCCACGCCCAGCTGAATGGTACTCCTCCTCCAAACCTCGCTCAGCTGACTCTCCCTCCATAGACATCCTCCCTGACCACTCTAGTGCTGGATAGTTCCGAAAAACGGAAGCATTTATTCTCTGGGCATTTAGTATAGGCTGCTTTGGTTTATTAGTTCTCTTCTTATGAAAATCTAATTTCCAAAATAGATTTTTAGCTTTTTATATTCTTATACCTTACATAAAGTAGATATTACATAAAGTTGATGGGTAATGGTGTGTCTGCCAATGCAGAGCTCTTTGTTTTAGTTACCGTCAATCCATTTTTAGTTCTGAGCCACTTTCATAATTGACACTTGATCAATATTTACAGAATGCATTATTGTGTGGAGACTAGAATTTGAGTTTTCTGGTTTTCCACTGCCCGCAGTCTCACTGACTTTGAGTTATCAAAAAAGAAATCTACAGTGGCATAGAGGAGTTTTCTGCACCCACCCAGAGCAAGACTAGTGAAAATTGTATTTTAAAAAGACATTTAAATCTTTGGAAATGTGTAAGGGTACAGCAAATGAAGAAACATCTATTCACTAAAACTCGGTAAGAAACCCAGTAAGAAAAAATGAGAGTCTGTGATATTTGAAACAAGACCCACTCCCTCCCTCCCGGTTTCCCTCCAGCTGAGCAAAAGGGAAACTCCACTCCACACTGGCACAGCCTGGGACACAGGGCTCCCTCTGCTCTCACCTCCCAATGGGAGGATTATCTTCCTGGGAGGGCAGAACATCAGCCTTTATCATCTCACACTCAGATCCCTGTTGCAGACAGTTCCCACTTAGGTGGGGGTTCCCTTCAGCCTAGCCCCCACTCGCAGGGTGGAGGCTCTACCCTGGGCCCCAACTGCTCATGCAGACGCAAGACAGGCCACCTGAGACTGCTGCCACTTCCTACCAAGTGTTCAGCTCCTGAAGTGGGGGTGTCACTCAGAGAGAGGTGCACCATTGTCTCTGCCTCCAGCGCCAGAGCTGAAAGAAGGAAGTTGGACCCTTACCTCATACCACAAACAAAAATTAACTCAAAATGGATCAAAGACCAAAGTGAAAGAGCTTAAAATGTAAACTATTAGAAGAAAACATAAGGGTAAATCTTCATGACCTTGAGTTTGGCGATGCATTCTTTAGATACACCAAAGGCACAAGCAACAAAAGAAAAAATAAATAAGGTGGACTGCACCAAAAGTAACAACTTTTTAACTTCAAAGGGCATTATCAAGAAAGTGGAAAGACAGCCAACAAGAATGGGAGAAAATATTTGCAAAGATGTCTGATAAGAGGCTCCTTTCTACAATATATATATATAAAGAATCTTACAACTCAGTAATAAAAAGACAACTAACCCAATTTCTTAAATGGGAAAAGAATCCCAATAGACATTTCCCCAGGAAAGATATACAAATGGCCTATAAACACATGAAAAGATGCTTGGCATCATTAGTCATCAGGGGAATGCAAATCAAAATGACAGTGAGATACCACTTTACACCCACTAGGATGGCTATAATCAAAAAGTTTGATAATAAGTGTTGACAAGGATATGGAGAAATTGGAACTGTGATACACTGCTGGTGGGATTGTAAAACAGTACAGCCACTGTAGAAAGTATTTTGGCACTTCCTCAGAAAGTTAAACATCGAGTTGCCGTATCACTCAGCAATTCCACTCCTAGGTGTGTACCCAGGATAAATGAAAGCATGTGTTCGTGAACCGACTTGTTCAAGAAGGCTCATAGCTGCATTGTTCACAGTAGCTAAAAGTGGAAGCAACCAAATGTCCATCAACATTTGGATGAATGGTTCAACTAAATGGGGTATATCTCTACGATGGAATGTCATTCTGCAATAAAAAGGAATGACATGCTGATATATGCTACAACATGGATGGGCCTTGAAAATATGCTAGGTGAAAGAAATCAATCATAAAGGCCACATACTGTGTGTTTCACTTATATGAAATATCTAGAAGAGGGAAATCTAGAGAGACTAAAAATAGATTAGTGGTTGCTCAAGGCTGAGTCTCAGGGGTATTGAGGTGATAGCTAAAGGTACAGGGCCTCTTTTTGAGGTGAGGTTGACTGCAGTGATGGAGGCACATGCCTGTTTTAGAATATAATGAAAACCAGTGCTGTACCTTTTAAGTGGGTGAATTGTCTGGTATGTGAAATATCTCAGTAAAGTTATTATTTAAAAAAAAATCTTTAGACCTTATAAAAATTAACTCAAAATCATAGATCTACATGTAAAATGCAAAACTAAAACTTCTAGGAGAAAATCTACAAGCCTTTGGATTTGATGATGAGGTTTTAGATATACCACGACCAAAAAATCCAAGGAAGACAAATTTATGTGTTGGCTATATTAAAATTAAAAACTTCTGCTCAGTGAAAGTCTCTGTTGAGAGAATGAAAAGACAAGTTATAGACTAGAAAAAAATATTTGCAAGACACAAATCTGATCAAAAACTTGTATACAAAATATACAAATTACTCTCAAAAACCCAACAATAAGAACCCAATTTAAAAATGGAAAAAAGATTTGAACAAACTTACCAAAGACGCTGTATAGACAGCAACTGAGCATATTGAAAGATGCTCAATATCATTGGTCATTAGAGAAATGCAAATTAAAACAATACAATACCACACTACACACCTATCAGAATGGCTAAAAGTTTTTAAAAACGGACAATACCACTTGTTAGTGAGGATTAGGAGCAGCAGGAATTCTTATTCATTGGTGAAGGAAAGGCTAAATGGTACAGTGTGTCAGTTTCTTAATAATTTAAACATAGTCTTACCATACAATCCAGCAATTATGCTCCTAGTTAATTTACACAATTGATTTGAAAACTTAGGTCTACACAAGAACACACAAATGTTTACAGTAACTTTATTTATACTTGTCCCAAACTGGAAGCAACTAAGATGTCCTTCAACAGATGAATGGATAAGCAAACTGTGGTACAATCACACAATGGAATACTATTCAGTGATAAAAAGGAATGAGCAAACAAGCCATAAAAAAACACGGGTGAAAGATAAACGCATGTGGCTAAGCTTTCTGAAAGAAACCAGTCTGAGGCTACATACTACATGATTACATTTATATGAGATTCTATAAAGGGCAAAGTTATAAAGAGTGTAAACCGGTTGGTGGTTCAGAAGGGGGAGGGTTGAATAGGTGAAGTACAGGGGCTATTTTTCAGTTGGTGAAACTACTCTGTTTGGCACATTAATGGATACAAGTCATGTCAAAACATACGGAACTTTACAGCACATAGAGTGAAACTTCATGTGTGCAAATTAAAAAAAAAACATCTAAAATTTGGGAGATTCCAGAATGGAATGCAGAAGTGGTGAAAGAATAACTGTGTGACAAACATATGAAACAGCTTCACTGAAGGGCATGCGGAAAGGCCACTGGCCTGAGAAACGTCTGTAAGGCTGAAGGCAAACGGTGCTGTGCAGAAGCTGACGCTGCTTCCTTAGAGGGGCGCTTAATAGCTCTGGAAGCACTTACATCTGTCCTGGAACTGAGTGGCTCAGTAAGTGGATGGCAGCTGATGGGGGCCAGGTTTTCCGCTTTTGGAGTGGACAGCTACAGGTAAGCAAAGGGAGAAGGCTAGGATGAGCCATGTGGTAATGGATTCGAGTCAGAGACATCAGGATGAACTCAAGTGTAGCTTAATGGAAGTATGACAGCTATACACAGAATATTTATAGACACGTACATATATACAGGTTAGTCTACACATACGTACTTTCTTGCTCTCCATTAAGTGCCTAAAAATAATGGCATCTCAGTAACAACAAACATCTGGTACTCTAATCTTGGCTTCTAATAATCATCCTCTAGTAAAAGAAACCAGGGCACCTTGAAGAAACGACCGATTCTGGGATGGGCACAGGAAATTATACACAATGATCCTGGAGCATCTTACAGTGCCAGAAAGTAAAGTGCTCTACAAGAAAACCCCACAATAACTGGAGGTATGTCACATGGACAGGAGCAAACTGAAAGAGCTCCTGATGGCCAAAGTCGGAACAATTTGAGCACTAAAGTAGTATCGAAATATGTCCCAAAGTTAAAATAAGTATCCCTGAGTCCATAGTGACAAAAATGAATGGTTAAATAAATAAAGAGAAGAGAAGGGACAACCGTGCCATGGGGAAGAATGGCCCATAATTTATGTAGACACCTCACTCTTAAGGAGGGGAAGCATAACTCTTCCTCCTTCCGTGTAGGACTGTGTATCAGTGACTTCCTTGCAGAGAGCACGGTATGGAGAGGAGGAAGTGGAGAAACAAACACTACTTCAACCAGGTGATGGAGATGAACATCAACAGTGACAGCAGGTGGCTAGTATGCACCCTTCATATGTGAGGAGGACACTTTCCTTTTGTGTCCTTCTTCCTTGAAACCCATGGCTCCAGTCTAATGATAAGGAAAGTGACTGAGGAGCAGTCTACAGGATACATGACTGGTACTCCTCAGAACCATCAGGTCATCAAAAACAAGGATGTTTTTGAACTGAGAAACTAGGAGTCAAAAAGAAGCCTCAGGGGACATGAGGACCAAATGTAATGTGGTACCCTGGAAGGGACCCTGGAACAGAAAAAGGACATTAGGTAAAAACTAAGGAAATCTGAATGAAATATGGACTTTAGTTTATAATAAAATGTCAATATTGGTTCCTCAATCATGACAAATGTACCATGTTAAGATATTAATAATAGAGGAAACTAGGTAAAGAACTATCTTCACAATTTTTCTGTAAATCTAAAACTATCACATAACAAAATCTTATTTTTAAAAATCTGGCTGTTTTATAGCTGGAAGGGAATTCAGTAAGCCTACAGAACAAACTCCACATTTAGCAAATTAGGAATCTGAGCTCAAGAGAATAAATTGCTTAAGAGCAAGTGACCATTATTATACTCTGCTTCCTTTCCTCGTTGAATACCGCTAAACCACTTGGTCAGCTACAAATACTCCGTTCATGAACTTTATTCTGCCACTTAATAAATACATTGTTAAGTGCTTCCTATAGTTGAAGTCTTGTCCAAGGTGCTGTTAAAGACAAACAAAAACGTGATTTGCAGATTCAGAGCTCAGAATCCTAGGACAACAGTGTGTTTCGTATTTAAAAATAAAATTATAATACATTTTGCCTAGAGTCTATGCATCTAGGAGAATATAATTGGTATTTTTAATAGGAGATTATAGAACCACAATGGTGGCACATGTGCTTAATTGCATATTATGGTTTTGTGAAATTTACCTTTTATATTTAACAAATAACCCTGGTGTAAATTTTCTGAGTTTCTGCCTTGGAGGATCTATTTTCTCTTGTTTTACTGAATTTCTCCAACATTAAGCCCCCTCTCTCCTCACCTCCCCCAGTGTTCTGGTTCAAACATTGAAAATCCTTCAAAAGGCCCATAAGCCTTAGACTTTGAGGATATTAAAGATTATTATACTCTCCCAGATCAGATAAAAAATATTTACTTTCTTAAACCTAAAAAAGTTATACTCTAGAAAACCAGTGGAAATGCTATTCTCTGGGTACAATTTTAAAGGGTACAAATGACTCAGATGGGAAGGCAGTAAATTTTTAAAATCTAAGTTTTAAATATGACTGGGAAGACTCAACTCATATCTTGTAAATAGGGAATTCTATTGAGATGCTACCTATTAGCTAATTTATATTTTTTATCCTATGTTTCTTTCACCAGACATATTTGTCATCTTTGTCAAATAACCCTAAAACCTTAGTGGAGTACAACACCATGTAGACCATCGTTCTGATTTGGGCTGTGGCTCTGTTCCCCTCATCTTCCCACTCCCCAGCCCAGGCTGGGGCAGCAGCCTCTATCTGAGACATACTAGCTCTGAAGAGGGCAGAGACCAGAGAGCTACAGGAGTTTCATGGTGCCTCTCCAGGCTTCTGCTTAGCTGTGGGCATCTGCTGCATTGGCTCATATCCCACTGGCCAACACCTGACATCCAACCAATATCAAAATCCCTCAATGGGGACATACATACTCCAGGAGCCAAGGGCATAGCTATATAGTTAATCCTCTCACAGGAGAAAAGTAAAAAACTACAAGCAACAATACAACCCTCCATAAAAGATAACTAGACATTTATGAAATCTGATCACCTCTATCATTCATCATCTTCATGCTGTCATTTTTGATGACTGTCACCAATTATGGTAATTCTTTCTACAATGTTTAAATAAATATTCTTCTAAAAATTCCAATTAGCTGCTGAATGATTAAATTAAATCCCAAAGAATATTCAAATTCTAGTTTTCCTACTTTTCTGTCCCCACTGAAGAACATAGACTTATAGAAATTCAAAGCTGGAAGTGAGCTTGAATAAATCTGTACTACCAGTTCCCAACCTGTATAATCATGTAAGAGTGGGACACAGGTGAGCTGTCCAGTACTGACAGGACCATTACATAGAATTTGCTTTTTCCTTAATCCCCATATCCTCTTGCAATGTTTCTTGCTAATATCACCTGTCCAAGTATCTGTGACCTTTCAACTTTCTAGGTGACTCCTTTATTTATTGTTTTTCCTAACCACTCACCCCTCCTCCAGCAAGGGTCTGTGATGCAGTTTCCTGCCACGAGTCAGAAAGAAATGTTCACTGTGTTTCTGCCTCTGCTTCAATCCCTGGGCTCAGAGTGGAGGAGGGAGCATGTCGCTCGGGAAAGCACCCAGGAATATTATTTGATGAATGCTGGTGACACTAAGTTTGTTTGTTTGGGGGTTTTCTTCTTAAAGAGCCATTGGTCTTAGCACTTAGGACCCTAGTTCCCTTTGTCTCTTGATAAAGTAATGCCATATTCCCTGGATTCTGAGACAACCTGGAGTTTAAGATACATCACCGATTGACTAGCATTTAGGGAATAAAAGGAAATCCTACAATACAGGCTCATCCACTGTAAAATACATCCGATTTCACATGTTAAAATGGAATAATGATAATAAGCACAAGGATAAGAAAGAAAACACACTTATTGAATGCCGGTTACTATGAGGTGCCATGCAGCTCTCTGCTAAATTCGTTTTTATTCTTCATTCCACAAACATGTACCTATGCTAGCTCCTGGGAATTGACCAATGAGCAAAACACAGCTCCAAGTTCTGGAGGATTTTATAGACCTAGTAGGGGTAGGGATACTTTCAGATACAGACAGTAAAACCCTATCAACAGTAGTCTAGACAAATAGGGGTAAAAGATACAAGGTTTCTTTTTTCACATGAGTAAGTCCAGAGGAAGACAGTCTAGAACTGGGATAGCCACTCAAAAAGTGACATTAAGGAACCAGGTACCTTTAATCTTCCTGAGCCACCATAACTTTCTTCCTCAAGGTCACAATATGGTTGTTTTCTCTCCTGTCACTGCATGTGCCTCTAAGCCAGAAGGGGGAAATGCCAAAAGCCTTTCTTCCAAAGTTTTTTTCTTTTGTCCTAAGAAGCCCTCCTCAGGAAATCTGACCCATATCTCATTGGCCAAAACCTTGTCATGTGGCCATCCCCAGCTGTAAACTGGGAAGGCAAGTACTATTATCTTGTATTGATTCCCATATGGAATATAAATAAGATGCTTGGAAATGCATGTTGAATGAGCTAAACTATAGTGTCTGACACAGAGACAGGTTACTCCAATGCAACGTGGCAGCCCCTTAACAGTTACAAGATGCTGCAGGAGGGCAGCACTGTTTGGGGGCCAGAAGGAGTGAAATTTGGGCTGACAACTGGAAAGATTATTTGAGATGGACAAAAGCATTTAAGGCAGAGAAAAACAACAGGGCCAAACACAGCTGCAAAAAAGCAAAATTGGCACCTGAGGAATTTTGTATTTGGCAGTTGGAGTCTAGTGTGTATGTGAGAAAGAGGTTAGGGGGTTGCCAAGGGTGAAATCACGAAGACGCTACTTAGTAATGTGATCCTAAAGACTTTTTAGGATCTTTAGATAAAATCTTGTTTTCTCCCATGTCTGACCCCTCCTACTCACAGATTCTCGGAGTCTGTCTGTTTACAGCAAGCTGTGGTCTCATCTGTCCGCTTATGACTGATCTAATTGTACTATAATGTCCCCATTAAATAGATCCAGCCACTATAATGCTCTTCCTCACACTAGCATTCTCCCATCTGAAGGCATTTGATATCCATGTGAGCCTTTGGGACTCCATGAATTAGTGATTTGTGGGAAAGGACACTGTTACAGGATATTACCTGACAACCTTAATACACAAATTATTTCCAGTAATAGTCACGCTAGTATATAGTGAGGAAAAAATCACATGCTTGAGCATCAGATAGAGCCTGGTTTATAATCCCAGCCTTGCCACTTACTAGCTGTGTGACCTTGTGAAGATAGTTTAACCTCTTCCCCAGCTACCCTACTTAACAAGTGTTAAGAGAATTCAATGTCAAAGCACAGTGTCTGATGTTACACATTAGTGCATGGGGAAACCACAAATACAGCTCAGGCTTGGAAATTCAAGGTCTTAGCATCCCCAACATATAATAATTATGTAACTGAATTAATAGATCGCTAATAAATCTTAAATATCTTCATTCATTTCAACACAGCAGAGACAAGAGCAGTTTGAAGCTTCTATCCCCATCTCCGTCCACTTCCATCTGTCTTTCCTGAGGTTTAAAAAAAGTCCCAGTTTTAACAATCAAGCAGATGTAAATACATTAATTCTAGCCTTTATTGACTGAAAATTATGGTGTGCTTGAATTACAGCATCTTAATAAGAGCTTCTTTAACCATGGAATAGCAATACACTTGGACCGGTCTGTCTCTGTGGCAGACACTAAAAAAACGGCTCACTCAACATTCATTCCCAATTATCCTCTCCCCGGCCTTCACAGAGGCTGAAAAGCAAAGTGATCACTTTCCTAGACTCACTTGCCGCTAAGGGTAGCTTGTGACACAGTTCTGACCCATGGATGACATGTAGGTGAAAGTTCCTGGGGAAGGGTTTCCCAGTAAGGAAATATGATAATGATTATTGTTGACTGGGCTTCCAAGTCCCATTTTCTATTTAGATGATGCACTTTTCACTTGTCTCAAGTTACTTGGAGGAAAAAAACCTATGCAACAGTAAAGCTATCTCTGCGCTGACACCTAATATACCTGTTCATGGGATATGTTTGCCCCTGGGAGCTACATCCTAACAGAACTGCACTGACCCGCTTGAGGTATGTGACAGAAGTGATCAGATGAGGACAACACTGTCACCTCTTAGAACTGCAAACCATACAGCTATGGGGTTGACACACTGCAGTCCTAGGACCTATGTCCCAGGACTACCATTCGGGTATGTTATAACAGTGTCAGAAAGTAGTTGGTGAAAGAACAGTCTCTTTATTAAATGGTGTTGGGACAACTGGATATCCATATTCAGAAGAGTGAAGGTGGATTCCTCTCACACATGTATCAAAATTAACTCAAAACGGATCAATGATCTAATTATAAGAGCTAAAATCACAACACTCTTAGAAGAAAACTCGAGAATATATCTTCATGACCTTGGATTTGCCAATAGACTCTTAGATATGACAACAAAAGCACAGGTAATCAAAGAAAAAAATAAAGTGGACTTCATCAACAAAGAAAATCATTAAGAAAAGGAAAAGGTAACCTACAGAATGGGAGAAAATATTTGGAAATGATTATCTAGTAAGAGTCTAGGATCCAGAATATAAAAAGAATTCTCACAAATCAACCACACAAAGACAACCCTATTAAAAATTGGGCAAAGGACTTACAAAGACCTTTCTCCAAAGAAGATATCAAATGGCAAACCCACACATGAAAAGATGTTCAATATCATTAGTCATTAGGGAAACACAAATAAAAACCACAATGAGGTACCACTTCACATCCACTCGGATGGCTGTAATTGTAAATTTAAAAATTGTAAATAATAAGTGTTGGTGAGGACACTGTAGAGAAATGGAAACTCTCCTGCATTGCGGGTGGGAATGTAAAATGATTCACCTGTGGAAGTTTGGCAGTTTCTCAAGAAATTGAACAGAGAATTACCATATGACCCAGTAATTCTACTAAGTATATACCCACAAGAATTGATAACAGGGCTCAAATGCACGTACACACATTCATAACAGCACTACTCACAATAGCCAAAAGGTGGAAACCACTGAAGTGTCCATCAACAGGTGAATGGCTAAACAAACTGTGGCATACAAACCTTATGTATGGTAGTGTATGTGGAGATGAGCCTCCGTACGCTGAATGAAAGCGGACAGACACAAACGGTCTAACTTGGGAACCAAAAGTGATGGTTGCACAGCGTTGTGAATGTACTAAAAGCCACTGAATTGTTCACTTTAAAATGGTTAATTTTATATTCTGTGAGTTCACCTCAATTATTTTTTTAAATGGTAGCTGGCTCCCTAGACCAAAATGTGATCAGTAGTAGTCACTAACTTGCTGTAAAGGCATTGGGGAACCTTTATTTTCCTCATTAGGGTATTAAATGGTATAAAATAAAGACAAAACCAAGTTCCTTCAGTAGCCTTTGTGGGGTTTCTTTTCTTCTGCTCCTCTGCTTGTCCTTTGAACATTTCTCCTTTCATTCAATACCCACTACATAAGACAGGAAGAAGAGTGGATAGTACGCCTGTAAATTACAATCTTGTTAACACCACTGGCATAAAAAATCAGTTATTGAAATGTAGATGTGATCTTTAAAAAAATCAGTTGAAGTGGGACGGTGGGATTAATAGGTATCTTAGTTGCACTTATCCATGCAATCTCATTTTATTTTAGAAAAGATAATAAAGGACTGCTACTGGATCATAAACATTTGTCTCAGCACTCTTGTGACAATTTTAACCAGTCTTACAGAAGACTGGCTTGCTACTCAGATTTCGCTGTATACACTTTTATGTATGTTTATTACTTTCCTAGGGCTGCCATAACAATGTACGTCTAACTTAGTGGCTTAAAAAAAACAACATGAATTTCTTCTTTCAGTTCTAGAGGCTAGAAATTTGAAATCAAGGTGTCAGCAGGACTACGTTCCCTCTGAAGTCTCTAGAGAAGAATCTCCCCTTGCTTCCTCCGGCTTCTGGTGGCCCCAAGCAGCCCCTGAGTTTTGGCCACATAACGGCGGTCTCTGCTCCGTCTTCACATCTTGTTGTCTTTGTGTCTTCTCTTCTCACATAGACCTGAGTCAATGAATTTAGGGCCCACTTAAATCCAGGATGACTTAACTTCGAAATCCTCAACTGATTACATCTGCAAAGACTCTTTTACCAAATAAGGTCACATTCTGACATTCTGGGTTAACATGAATTTTGGGGGGAAGTTTGGAGATGATGTACTCATCCCACCACACTAGGTAAGCAACAAAATTTCTCTTTTTTGACACAGTAAGGTTTTTAAAAATTCTAATTCAAATTTAGCTTGGTGAAAATAGAACAATTCTTCCAGGGAAAACTTTAAAAATAAATCTTAATGATCTGCAAAAACAAAAACTAAATCAAACTAAAAAAAAAATTCCAATCTCTAGAGTTGAGTCCTCCCTTTATTTATTTACTAAAACTGATCTAAGTAAATAAGAAAAACATCTTTTGACAGAAATAAAGCATGATAGATTGGTGCTTTATTATTTATTACTTACAAAAGTAACTTCAGCTTTCTAATAACAATTCAATAAATCCTGTTAACAGAAGCCTTGATACTTGTGATTTTTTTCTAAAAACTTTTATCCCTAAGCCTTAATTTTTTAAAACATTTAAATTCAATTTTTTAAGAATTTGAAGGTGAAACTTTATAACCATCTTCAAAACGTACAGTGAAATTTGTGATGTGGTCAAATAACTACTTGAAATAGCATAAGATGACAATGTACCTGCAAATATTTTCAAATCCTAATTGATGAATACTGTTAATTATTTAATGGTCAGGTAATTTTATAAATAAATTGCCAAATTACAAGCCAGTGTGGGTAGATTGCATTTTCCAAACCATATGAACATATCCCACTTCATATAGTTTAACACCCTAGGGAAATTTTTTGTACATTAATGAAATTAATTTCATTATAAATTTTCAGGAATTCTTTCTACTAATGTACCAAGATTTCATATGAAAAAGCATAAGTTATTTTAATATTTTTTTAGATAAAACAATAAGTATGAACCCAATGTAGAAATCTGATGTTAAATTACTCCTCCTTTGGCAGAAAAAATTTAATTATAAACAGGTTTCAAAATAAATACAATTCATAACATCATGGAAATGTAAGAAAAATAATAACCCTGTATTTCTTATTAACACCAAAAGTATCCCAGCACAGATTTAGTAACATTTTAAAACTATCAACAACCTGCAACACAAAATTCATTACAGTTTGACAAAAATAAAATTATTTTTAATTTAAGAGGGAGAAGAAACTTCTGGATATATAAAAGTTCACAGATAAATGCTAATATACACTATTTATATATATGTCATGTTATATTATTCCAAAACTATATTAGGTGAACTTAATTGGCTGATTCCAATTTAGTGGGTGTGCAGTATTTATACTAGCTCAGACTTAAGCAGAATTAAACATTTACAAGTCAGATCTCAACTATACATGAAATATTTACAGAAACATTAAAGTAACTGTTTATTAAATATTGTTTGAGAGAAAAAAGGACAATTTTCCATATATGCAAACATTAACTATTAGCAAGAGCAGCTTTGCAAAAATTTTTAATATTTTCTTTTCTTTAAAGAATAGATTTGTTTCCAAAAAAGTAAGGTGCCATTGTAGAATTTTTTTTGTAAGTATAGAATTGAATTCACATGAAAAGAAAATACTGGATGAAAACAGAACATGAGACAGAATATGAGGTTAAAACTTTCTAGTTACTTATATCTGAAATAAGACAATGACAGAAATTGGGCTTTCAAATACTGCTTGTTTTTCCCTTTAAGTGTAGACCAAGTAGTATAGATTATTTTTGTTCGAGGATACAGTTTCTTTGAAACAGGAACATACTTGTAACCAAATTTCTGTAAATAGATAAATGACAAAAATTTCCAGAGTATTGTCTTTAAATGGATTCTTAGTAGAAAGATTAAAGGCTTTCTTTAAAAAAAAAAACAAAACAGAAATCTTGCTTCATGCAAGTAATTTTTTAAAAGCTAAACTTATATCTATTTTTTTCCCAGTTCTAAATATCATGTATCTGTAAGCATGTAAGTATTTTGTGTTATCTAAAAAGTTGGTAGATGATGCAGTAGTGTGCAAACTTTTAGGAAAGAAAATAATCCCTATTGGTTTACTACCCAATTCCTACTGTATGTGGAATCCAATAGCACTGTTAAGTTCGCATTTATACATTTAAAACACAGGCTTCAGAAAAACCGTCTTGACAGATTCCCTATCAATCCATTGCCTGCTATTATTCCACAGGCTTAGAATTACTTGTGGATGGAATGGCTGAAGTTTTCAACAGCCTGGCATAGCAATGGTATTTGAAACACCTCTTTAAAGAAACAACACATCAATAAAAACACACTTATCATGCTTGGTATACATCACAACAAATTATTAGGAATGTCTCATGGCTCAAATTCACATACTAATCCATAAAAAGGAAATGCAGCTTCTCTCCATGCCACTCTCCAGTCAGGAAAACAAATGGGCCATATCTTCATTAGCGAATGGCCAAAGTCACTTGAAAAGGTCATTAGTGGCAATTCTAAATACCAGGGACCCTTGTAGGAAAAGAAATGTTTTTCTCCAGGGAATGAAAATGTTTTGTGGAGAATTCCTGAGTCCGCTTCTGGCACTGGGGGACTAGCTAAATGCTTTATCATACATCTGCATTTACATGGTCTTCAATGTTAATAACAGAAAACATTTTCATTCCTTCCAAATAGCTCTTGTTTCTGTAGACAATTATATGTTAATTATTACTCAACATAACACTGAGAGCAAAACTGACAGTACTGCAAACCCAACTCCAATTTAAGGAGCCAAAAAGAAATATGTTGGCAAGCTAAATGCTTACACAAAAAGATGTTCGCCTTTTAAAATAACGGTGTACAGGAAACTCTGAAAAAAATATGCAGACAAGAAATACCGAAAGGTTTCAGTGCTCTCCCAATTATTGTGAGGTTTTTAGGGGTAAATGGTGGTTTCCTGAAAGTAAAATTTTAATACTTCTATCTCCTGCTGCTTAGTGTCATAAGGATACTTACATGAGTGTCCAGATTTGTGTGAGATTTGAAAGTAAGACAGAACTAAACTAGAAGCAACTTGAAGCTATCTCTGATCAAAGGTTTGACGTCAAACAAACTGGACTGAAAAAAACCTATGGCCTAGTAGAGTAAGTTTTTGTGCTTTATTTATTCACGGTCCTTTTGAGTTGAGAAAATTTTTTTTCCCTTTTAATATTTTCAGATTAGAATCACAAGGGTCGAGTAATAAACTTAGGAAGGCTTTCAAGAAAATGCCTGGTTTGTTTCTAAAGGAGAGGCTGCTGATGGTAATTTGTTTGCTGCTGTGCAACTGAATGAGCTGGAACTGCCGCCGGAAAGCCTGCCAGCTGCGGCAAACTGGACATAGTGTTCTGGTAAGACGACATATCCACAGACATCCCCATCTGCTGTGTGTACGCAGCTGTACCAGTAGTTGATTGAAGGTTAGAGTTCTGGTTCATATAAGCAGGATTGGAAATAGTGTCTTGCCCAGTGCTACACACAAAATTTTAAAAAGAAAATCACATTTACTTTGCATTATCTAGGTTACGGTCAGAAATCAGTCATCACTTAAGTAAAAATGCCTTTCCTATCTTTTAAAGTACTCTGTCCTATTCAGATCATGGTTGAATCACTCCAGCTATTCAATACTGTTCATGTAATTTTATAAGTGGTAAGAAGGAAGTACTCAAAAACAAACAAATACAAGATTATAAGACCTATTACATTTTACCTCCAAAACCTTTCACCAAAAACATTTAAAAAATCTTTTGAGGGGATACAGACTGTTTCTGACAGTAGTGTCCTCAGAACGCCAGCTCAAGTACACCTTCGACTGTGTTCTCCTTCCCCTGCCTCTCAGTCCAGCACAAAGGAGGCCACTTCTTTTCATCACACATTCTTTACACTTTCTCTTGTTAGGGCACTTTCAAAGCTGCCCCTGCTAGTTAGCTTAACCTGAGTCCCTACATAAAACTAATAAAGGCAGAGAGGACAGTGAAATCTGCATAGGACCTTGAATCTATCCTCAAGATAGTCCTGACCTGCAGTCTGCTTATTAACACTATACAAAAAACAACAATAACAACAAAAAACTAAGTTGACAAATCACACCAAATTGCAGGACTTCTGTTTGTTCTTATAACTTACTATAGCATAGATTTCTTTTAAGAGATACATAATTTTAAATTACACCAAATATACGGCTTACAGTTAAGGAGGATTAATGTCTACACTACTCCAGATTAGGATAACAAAATTTTACATTTTAATTGAATCAATATGAACATGTTTTTTAAATTTTCAGATAATACCTAAAATGTATGCTCATGAAACATAAGAGTGGGAAGAGACCTTAGAGTTCATCTACACATTACTACATTGAATGAACATTTTGTGTGGTTAAGCAAAGCTAATAGAAGGCAAGATTTAACATGATTATCAGAATTCAAGTGTTAGTATAAAAAAATCAGACTACAAATCCCACAGCTCAAACACACTTCTTTTTAAGAGTCAAAGTAAAACAGTTTTCTGATTTCTAGGAATGCATGCAGATAAATATGTCTAGGACTACTTTGCTAGGCTGATTACAGCACAGTGTTAGATATATTATGGGCTCAGTTCCTATAAGGGACAGTTAGCTTAATTTTGTCCCAGGGATCCAGATTATAAGTGATGTCTGGACAACCGTTCCAGTATGGGTAGCAAAGCTAGAGCACGGGATTATGAATGGCAATTCTGTAACTTCATTGCAATAGTAAGAGATGGCACTACTGTTACAAAGAGAAGGTTCTACTTGTCATTCTGAAAGTTTGTGAAAATGTAATGTATATAATTACAAAATTAATGCAGTTTCTAAAAACTTACCGTAAGTATGGGGTTTGAGCAGGCTGTGTTGTCACTGAGGAATTCACATTTGGAGGCAGAGATCTCAGTGGACCAATGTGATCTGGTCCTAGGTTGTAGCTCTGGGCAACAGTGACTTGATGAATACTTTGACCCATATAATTTCCACCATGTGATTGAACTGGGTATGTCTATTAACCAAAGAGATAAAGTTGATTCCCTGGTCTCCCAAACACTGGCTTAATAATATATTTAAAAACTTTAAAGACTTAAGTGAAATAAAATGTTATAACTCTTTGGAGAGCAATCTGGTTCCACCAATCTATCCACTGTATTAAAAGTGGAGAGCTTCCAAATCAAAGTGCCAAATCCATGGAAATTTACCATTTACCTGGTTGTTCTTTTATTTTGCTGAGGATTGAAAGGAAGGGAGGTGGTGTATTTTTAAGTAGCACATTGGAACCCATCCAGGTGACCTGTTGCTCAGGAACACATCCTGCTGTAGAGCCACAGAAACTACACCCCCCAGAGGTGCAGGCCTATCCTCACTTCAAGTCACCAGCCGAATGATGGCCTTCTTCACCCCCACCCAAGGATGACTTACTCAACTCCTTCCTAAGAATGAAACCTAGCAGAGTTAAGTTGAAGGATAAGGGGCAGCAGGACAGGGTGCAAGCCCTTTCTGGCAATGTCCCCTTTATTTCCTACCTTTAGGACAGACAGGACAAAAGTAAAGAACTGTGGGTGAAGAAGATGTATCCTCAGGAAATAACAAAAAGGTCTAAACCTCTTTGGATATTTATATGTGCCCTAATTAATTTTCACAATAATATCTTCTTAAGGACAGGATCTATCATCACTCAAAAGCAATGTACATGTTTAATGATGATATAGTAAACACATAATGCTGTATGTTGAATATAAATAAACTGCTTCAGTTTTAAATTAAGTTATTTTTAAAGCAAAGACCACTGACATGAAAATTTACACTGACAGAAATGCCAAATCAACTAGACTAAGTGCAAATCATATCACCTCCTTGGCAGACATGTAACAACCCACTGACAAGAGGGAATGAACGTTTTCTGCTGTTTAGCATTCCTGAGTGGCCTTCACAGGTACAACTAGTGTTGTGCTACCTCAATTTATTCTAGTACAGATTTTTTTTCCAATTAGAATAGGAACTTTGCGTTTTTCAAATGCTATCACACATGAATAGTTACAGAGAGGTTCTAAGAAGAATCAAACCGATAGAACTCTAACTTTTTAAAGAAATGAGCTGTGCCTAACAAAACACAGACTGCAAATAGAATGCAGATGAACACAAAAACCTGACAGAGGAATGGTAATCCTCTAGAGACACACAAAAAAGCAAATATAACATAATTATCTCATACAAGGGTGGAGACATTTCTATGTTGCTCCATCTTCATAGCAGCAACAAATATCTTTGAAAATAGAAGCCACACTGAATAAGTTCCGCCTGTCTTTTGTACCCAGAAATCTTTTCTCCCCTCATATGTAATGACTCCTCTATCATTTTCTAAAGTTCAGGACATGGCATATTTGATCAATGTATCTTGTCTGATGTGACAGTTCCCATAGTAACTATCCCTTTTTTACTTGACAATCATGTTGAGTCAAGTCATCTAGATTACGCACCCACATTCTATCTTCTCTCCTTGGGGGTCTCCTTCACACACTCCTGTACATTAACAGTTTTCATAAATTAACATGAATTATGTTCAAGCTCTTTTTGAATTCAACTGGTAACTAGCTGAAATTAAAAAAAAACTCCAGAATACTGGATACTGATAAACATACGTATGCACTTCAGCTAGGAAGCACAGGAAAGGTGTGAAGTCCTGGGAAAACATTTTGTTCGTGAATGGCTTATGGCACCTGTACCTGTGGGCCTGCATCCTTTCTTCATCAGGCATCTATTTTTAGATAATTTAAGTCATGCAACTAAGAAAAAAATATATAAAGCATGATCTGAGAACAAAAGTTCATTAGCTAGGCCTTTAATAATTACATATAGTCAAAGAAATCTTGACAGGAATTTAAAAGAAATGGTGAATCTTGCTTGCTGAGCAACAGGGACAGCATCAGTATTTCATCTGGAGGACTTCTGATGTGCGAGGCACTGTTCTAAATCAAACGATTCATATTTTATATTTACAGAAGGCTTTATCTTTACATAAAGGATTTATGCTTTATATTTACAAAAGAATATGAAGAACCAGAACTCCCTTCATATATTTTAATGGTCCCTTCATTCATGTTAAAAATGAACTAAAACCTATTTGTGAAACATCAGCATCTAATTTGTCCTGGTGCACTCGAACAGTCAGCCAATATGTTTTTGACAATCAAATATGAGTTTTATGATTCTGTTCATGGACCATAAAAATTTCGATACTACACTTTAGAACATTTTTTAAATTTAAAACTTTTTTAGAATTTAGAAATTGTTCTCTGAAATCTTGCTCACCTGCATCGGAACTCCAGCTGATGAGGGTGGGTAATGTGCTGGAGGGTGGAGCTTTGAATAGACTGAATATATTGGTGCTTCATTCACCAACTTGTTATATAGTTCCAGAGCTTCCAAGACTTTTACATTTAATTCAGACAATTCTGAATGCTTCCTGGTATAGAAGAAAAGCACTTTAATAATCCTCAAAGTTTTTAAGCATGTATTTAGTGACATAAATAATTTTTTGAACTTAGCACATTTTCTATTCATATTTTAAAAGGTTTTTATATATGATGAAAAAATATTCACAAAAGAAAAATGGGAGGAGGAATTATTTAATTGTTGTAATAACTAGGCTGATTTTACTTCATATTAGGGAAGGTCTTTTTCACACTTCATAAAATGCAATCAATTTATAATTTTGGTGCTAGGAGAACTTTGTTTCATATGTTATCAGTTTCTGCTGAACTCAATTACAAAGAACAATTCTGCAATTTAGGAAGAGTCCGAGCCTAATTAAAAGTCTTAGTAGAAGAAAGTAGTCCGTCAAGGCCCAGAGCCTGCTACCAAGTACAATATGACTGAAATAAAAACACATTCACAAACAAAATCACACACACTTCCATTTGCTTATATTATGAAAGGATGAACTGAAAAATAAATTTAGCAATTATCCTTGAAAATGCAAGTGGCAACAATGTGCAGCTGACCCTTGGAAACAAGGGGGTCGGGGCACTGACTCCCTGGGCAGTTGAAAACCCATGTTTTTTCTTTTTTGATTCCCCCAAAACTTAACTACTTAACTAGCCTGCTGTTGATTTTATGATAGTAAATGATACAATAGATTAGTATCTACATATATTTTATGCATTCACGATATGCCTTTTTCTTTTTTCAATATTTCTATGAAGTTTGTCTGCAAGTTTTTTCAGTCACAAATCAAAGAATTTTCCAATACATTTATTGAAGAAAATCCACATGTAAGTGAGCCTACACAGTTCATATCCATATTACTCAAGAATCATCTGTATATATAAACTAGTCTCTACTGCTCATTTGTTGGTTACTTTTGAGAAAATCAAGTGAACTAGATACCTTATTGTGTATTAACAAATATAATAAAGGCATTTTTAAACTTGCCCAAGGAATTCCAGAGCAAATCCTTCTGATTTGGTATAATTTTGTGTTCTCTTGGGAGCAATAAAGACTCCCTTTGTGACTGACAAGTTCATACAAGCTAAATGGCTACTTTATCTGGCCTAAAGTACTCACAAAGCTATTCATTAAATGTAGTTCTTTTTATAATATACACAGAGAAGCTCAAGAGACAAGAGGCAGAGGCAAGCAACCAGACACAGGACTACCAAATAAATAAATGACCTGGACTGAGTCCTGTCAAGACGTGTCACCTTTCCTCTATTAGAATCTGTTACATCTGAAACAAACATACAAATGCAGTTTCCTCTTTTGCATGTGTGACTATAAAAATAGTTCAGACTCTTAAATATCAGTTGCAAAGCTGATTTTCTAAAGTTGTAAGTTGTAAAGGAAGCTTCAGAAATTAGTGTCCATGTTAACAAATGTGTCACCAAGAACTAACCATAGGTATATTTGGTCCATATAGCCAGGTACACTGAGGAAACACCAGAAGAACGCAGAAGGACATAATGACTGTGTTTGAAATCACCTTTAAAGATCTGAGACATAACCCCGAAACAGTAAAAATTTTGACTGAACTGTGCCCAACACTATACAAGGACAGAAAATTAAAAGGTGTGGGTCTCCTTCAAAGACATTGCAATATATTAGGGAGACAAGGCTAAGAACATGAAAAATAGCAAATGACGCAAGACAGCGTATAACTAAATGCAAAATTATATGAAATAGGTAGGGAACAGAAGAGTTTATAAGAGGAGGAGATTAACTTGGGTGGTGGTAGACTGACAGACTCTAGGGAGAAGCTGGGATGTAAGCTGACACCTGATGAAAGATGGATAGGCCAAGCAGAGAAAGGAAGACTTAAGTTAGGTCAGGGGAATTAAGGCAGGCAAAAGGAACAAGAAGGAAGAAGGCAATTTGATTAAGGACATAGAAAATGATTTTCAGAAGGTAGTAGGAAATAAGATTAGTACATTCTGGATCATGGTTAAGTTCAGACTATGGATCTCTTTCATAAATCTATTTAAACCTTTTTGGAGTCAATTTACATGTTATCCAATATAATTTCTTAGGGTGATAAATGTTACAAAATTTCATTTGGTTCAATGACATACAGAAATAAAATGTAAAATTTAATTTTCTGACAGTAAAGTTGCTTTTTTAATTAGGAAAAACCAACTGATGATGACCCACTCAAGGGAAGAAATGATATCTTATTTATCTCTGAATTTAAGAAGGTTAAATAGTAAATAAAAATGTGTTGAAGAACAGCAAGTATTTCCCATGGACTAGAAAATGCGAGCTGGTCTGTTCAGAAACTAAAATCAATGGGAACTGGTTAACAGGTGAGCTCTCACCAAAAAAATTAACTTGTATCAGAAATGGCCACTCTGATTTTTAGTTGCTCTAGACCTTTCCTTTGAAAATATTTTTATCAACAAAAATAAGATTACACTGTCATATCTTCTGCTTTTTTTACTATTGTATGGTATCTTTCTATGTCAGTAGATATTTACTGATGACAATGCTTTTTACTGTAGAATGTGTGGGTGTATAATTTTTTTTAAAACCACTGAAAGATATTTTAGCTCCAAATTGTTAATATAAATAATACTATGAAAAACACTGTAAAGCTCAATCTTTGCATACATTCCTATGTATTTATTATGGGCCTGAAATTGCTGGGTTAAAGGATATGAACTATTTTTAGGCTCAAAAAGGTTTATAATGACTGTACTGCTAGCCACACCTAAGGTAAAACTGACCATTTTTCTTCTTAATCTTTGCCAGTTTGATTATTCACTGACCATTAACATCTCTGCACCGAAACCAAAGATGTATAATATAAGTAAGTACTTAATGCGTTCTTCAAAATAAGAACAACAAAACAGGATGACAATACCACCATCATTTCATTAATTGAGACAGGGATTTTCCATTTCTGTGGCAAATACAAAAATTTATTAAAAGAAAAAAAAAAAGCCCAACAGAGCAAAGATTATAATCTCCAGGGACTAGGAAAAAATTAGCTGCTACTACTCTTCTCAGTCAAGACAGATAAGGTAGTTCCTGTTCTTGTGCTGCCTTGACACAGCAGTTCAGTACATAATATCTAGAAAGGGATGCTGACGGAACCATGAAGCCTTATCCTGGGTCTTTCATTCTCTATGGCTTCTCTCCCTGACTTCAGGTAGAAAGCTCTGAGGAATAAAAGCAAGGGGCAAAACTAAGTTAAAGGCATAGACCCCTGATAGTCTACCTTTTGGCGCTCTGCTATTTCTCAGGAAGAGTAAGACTACATGGGATAATGACATTAAAAGGACAACAGAAACAGAAATATGAGGAAAAAAACAAAAGATGTGTACATTGGATTTAGCTTCACAGATAAGGGAAACTTCATTTGAACGTTTTACAAATGTTACTACTCATCACATAACAAGAAAATGCTTGCCTAAGATCCCTGTTCTCATTTCGTCCTCTGTTCAGTTTTGTTCTTCATTACTCATCACCCCTCAATTCCAGCCCAAGTGAAAAGTGAATACTGGCACCATAAGAGCAAGAGTCCCCGACTGTACACATACTATACTGCCATGAAAAAAAATCGCTACCAAAATATAAAGTACCACCTTGTTATTAGTTTGTGAGAGTTTTTAGAGACTAAGAAACAATTTCAATAGGTTAACAGTTCCACAAAACTTCTTAAAGTTCCGCAAAAACAAGTAAACATAAAAAGACTATATTTATTATTCCCTGTATCTCACCTATCAATTTCTTCAAGTTTTTCATCTATCATTGGACCCATCTGTTGGCAGATAACTGTAAATACAAAAATATTTTAAAAGCTTGAAACTTAAACCAGTTTAAGCCAACTTCAACAATTCTTAACAATTGAGGACCAATATGCTGTATCATGCAAATACAAAGAGAATTAAGTTTGTGCTAGAGAAAGAACTAAACACTACCTAATTTTAATACTATTCAGCAACAATATTAGTATTATGTGACCGAAGTCAAAATTAGAACAGAAATCCCACCACGTTCTCTAGAAGTACTAAGATTATAGACTGTGAAATTTGGAATTGTCTCAAAATCTTAAAATATATCTAGGAAACTACTGTTAGCTAAATAAATGAGCTTGAGTCACAATACATAAAATATATAATTATGTACAGATTAGATATGAATATTTTTCATTTATTTAAGTCATTTCAAAATTGAACATTTTTTGTATTTCCAGATGTAAACACTGATATAATGACCAGCACAATATTCTGTATTAATAACCAGACTTTCTTAAATAAAAAGATTTAAGAAGATTTATCCATTTATCACACAAATTTTTCTCCAAAAGGACATTTTTAAAAAAGGCATAAAAATATTTGTTTAAATTGTTTCAAATTTCTTGGGGACTAAAAAGACACATCAGCACGCATCAAATGACTACACTACAAAGTTAATACAGATAATGTATAATTTTTGACCTTCAAAATCATGATGCCAAGAAAATTAAGAGGAATAGAATTTTGACTCAATTTATTATGCTGTTATTTCTAATTCTGTCCTTCTTTGGACTGCAAATCTCTTCAGCCAATTTCACTAGTGGGCTTAAACAAAGACAAAGACTTCTTCCTTGAACAGGACAGGGAAGATTATAACACCTTCCAAGTATTGTACTTATTATTATTTTACTATAAGTGTTTCCCACCAGAGATTTCTAATCTCTAGAAGCAAATACAAGGCAGAAGAATGTTAAGACATTATAAATTGCTAAAATATTAAATGAGATTAAAGAGTACCTAATATTCACTAAGTACCTTCTAAGTCCAGGAGATCTTGGGGATCTGGTTTTGAATCTGTTGGATCTATACTCTGGAGTACGTGAAGGGCTCTATCCATCTTATCCTAAAAAGTAATAGGACACTTAAAAACTCAAGAGTTTTAATTTCAATGAACATGAAAATTACTCTTTCCAAGCATTCTCAAGGATAATACACATTAAAAGTCTTGATAGTTTATTAAACAAAAGAAGGACTCTACCTCATCTATATAAACAGGTTCAGGCTCTGATTTCTTAATTTCCTCCTCCTCCTCATCAATTACATTCACTTTGTCCACAGCTGCTATGGAAACAAAGTAAACTTTAAGGTCCTCAGCATTTACTATGGAATTTTAGTCATTAATTTGTAAGTAGCCCATTTTACCCGTAAGGAAAAAAAAAAAGAAACCCTTCAAATAGTTATCCCATTTCATAATCAATATGTTATTACATATGTTCATTCATTCATGACACAAATATTTATTTAGCCCTTACTATTGTGCCAGGCATTGTGCTAGGCATTGGAAACATACCAGTGAATAAAGTAGACAGGAATCCTTGTCCTATGGAACAAGCAAGCAATATTAATGGGATCTGTCACTATAGGCATTTTCTGGAAAACTGAGGAATACCACGACAGTGAATGAACATACAAGACAGTAGAGTATTATCTACTTAGCTCATTTCGGAGTTAAGTATTTGAGCTCCTTATACACTCTATTTCTTGCTATAAAAAAAATGCATATTCTATATGAACAAAAAATCTTGATTTCAATCTAACCTGATTAACAGTTAAAGTAGCACAAAACAAAAAAACTCTCATAAAGACTGAAAAATAATTTACAAATACACATATCTAGAAAACGATTTAAATGTTTGTTGCCATTTTGCTATAGTACTATATTTTAATAAAGTAAATTTTGGTAAAAATAAAACTACAATAAAGATCCAAATAACCAAAGGATTTTGAAGTCCCCACGGTTAGCCACTTATTTCAAAATCTGACTTTCAAGAATGTCCTAAGGAGCAGCGTTTAACAAAACATGAGGATATATTTATTGAAAACCCGAAGTATTTTTTTACTTTTAAAACTGCTGCTCAATCTATCCTATGCCAAGAGGAGATGGTCTATCAAGTTAAAATGGTGTCTCCAATTTTCCTATCTATTTAGTCAAACTAGAGGAATAAAAAGCGTAAATAGTGGCAGAGTACTTGGTATTCAAACAAGCATTCATCTCCCTCAACTTCATTTTAACTGAGTGCACCACTCTATCCATACACGATGATGCTACTACACACAAAGGATAAACTTCCAATTTCAGCTCCTTCTCTAGAACTGGTTAAGATTAGCACTGATACGTCTTACAGTGAGTCAGTAAAAATACATTCTAAAGGCAGATTGGCTGACTGTAGAATTCTAGCTCTATCACCTACTAGCCATGTTTCTCCTCAGCCTCAGTTTCCTTACTTATAACAAAAGTACCTATCTCACAGACTTGTGATTAACAGTGCAAGCAATGCACTTTGCACACCTGACAAAGAGTGTTCAAACACCACTGAGCTACTTTATTTCTGATAATCATCAATAGTACTACTATTAGTTGTTCTTTACCCTCAGCTCTCTCCCATCTCCCTCGTAAAAAATGGGTGCTTTTTCTACATGGCTGACAGCAGCTAAGGGGAACTGTCTATGGCTGCAAAACTGAGTGAAGTGCAGAAGATCTGAACCAGGAGCCTACTGTCTTGTTTAGATTGTTATTGTCTTGAATTCCCTAAGATCAAATCAAGGTAAGGAAAAGTCTTAGAACTTAGGAGTATTCCTAACCCCTGTGATCATACCTTGTTAAATATCCTCCTGCCACCTACCCTGTTCAATACTGTTATTCAGTGATGAATAAAACCATTTTTCTTTGTACTGAAGACAGAAAATACCTCTTAAACAATGATTAGGTTGATTTAAATATTTACATGGTATTCAGAGATATTTTATGCATTATATGTAACTATGTACATTAACATTCAAAGGATTTAAAGTATAATGATAAGGAAATAATTCCTGGACTTGGTTAAGTTATTCCTGGATAAGTTAACCCCTTAATTTGGTAAGAAGTAGGTTAAACTATATTGCCTATAAAAAAATAATTTAAAACAAGAGCTATATACCAATCTACTTTATATTTAAAACCGAATCATAAAATTCAAGTGTAAAAAAATTTAATAGATTTAACCTTCCCTATGATTTAACTTACCTGCCTCAGACTCTATGTTTAAATTAGTTGTTACAAAATTAGATGGGAAGAGTCCTATTCCTCTGTGGTTTTCTCCTTTCCACCAATTGGCATCACTGAAAATACAGAACAAAATGTCGTTTGTTCCTCCACATTTTAGTACATTAGTGTCAAGAGGAATTAAAATAAAAATTAGATGTGGCCTATTTAAAATACTAGTTCATATCCAAATATATTTCAAAGTAGTTCCTCTTAAACTTAATAAAAGATATAGGAAAGCACAAATAAAACATCCATATTTACATACTTAAATTCAGAACCAAATAGCAACTGCTCATATTTGATTCTAGGCTTGAAAAAAATAAAACACTAAAGATTAACATGAAGACCCTTTTATCAATAACCCCAAGTTCCAATCCCATATCCATCCTACTATACCACCACCATAAAGCTGGTATGCAGCCTTCCTGCCAGTGTATTTTTTATTCCTGCCAGTGTAATTTTAAATTTATCTATAGCCAACTCTACAGATACAGATATTAATTATAGATCTTTTAAATTTTATATTAATACTTTCAGATTTTTGTTTATCCCTTTTAAATTAAAGATCCATCACATGAATATGGCATATTTGATTTCTCCACCCCCATGCAGATGGACATGTCCAATCTTTCATCATTATGCAGATTGGGGTAATGATCATTCTAGATTCTAGGGCACACATGCAGTAATTCTCTAGGCTTATTCACAGATATGGACTTGGTAGGCCACAGGAGATGGCATTTCGCATTTTAGATATTGCCACATGTTCCCTATAGTGGTTGTGGCAATTCACTACTATCCTTCCTTCAACAGCATGGAGAATGTCATTCTCCCTCACACACATTAAAATCTAAGCAACACCTGACACTAGACAGGAGGGAAATCACATCTTGCTGCTGTGCTCATCTGTACTTCCCGAGCACCCACATGTGCTTGCTGGCCATTCAGGCTGCCTCTTCTGTAAACTGCTCGTTCAAGTCTTCTGTCCATTTTCCTTTTTTCACTGGGTCATTTTCCTCTTCGTGGGTCTGTAGGAGTTCTTTACATATTCTGGATAGCAACTGTTTGTATGAATTATGCAAATATCCTCTCTCAAACTGTCGCTTGTCTTTTAATATATGTTGTGGTTTCTTCTATTACATGACATTTTTTGTTCTATGTAATCAAATTCAGCGTTCTTCTACAGTTACACTTTTTTTTTAAGAAATCTTTATCCTTGAACTCCTAAATCTATTCTCCTATATACTTGTTTAATAGTTTTAGGTTTCTTTTTTATTTCATGTTTAGGTCTTTAATCCATTTGGAATGAAATTTTATCTATTTTGTGTGAAGCTGAATCAAATTTTATTTTCTTTGTATTGTTTAAAAAGTCATTCATCCCAGCAAGATTTTTTGATTTCTACTGATTTATGATATCCTATTTTTCAAACAGCAAGATACTATCTGTTCATGAACTTATTTCTAGATTTCATTCTATGGTAATAGTCTATATATTTATATATTACAGCTTATTAATATGCCTCAATACTTCTTAGGGAAAAAGTACCCTTCACTCTCAATATTATTGTATACCTTTACATTTCCATATTAATATTAAAATTAGAAGTGTCAAGTTCTCTGAAAATAAGTTCCATTAGGATTATAATTGGAAATACACTGAATTTATGCATTAATATAGAAAAATTAAATCTTTACAATATTGTTTTCACCATAAAGATGTTTTTATTCCACTTATTACATAAATACTCCCTTATATATTTCAAATAATTTTATAATTTTCTCCATAAAATCCATTCATAGCTTTTTAGGCTTATTTATTCCTAGATCAATAATTTTTGTTACCATTGAAAATGGCACTTTTTCTATCACATTTTCTAAATAGTTGTGATTACAGATACCATTGATTTTTCTATAATGAACTTTACCCAACAACCTTGATAAACTCTTACCAATTTAATAGTTTGCCCACTGATTATCTTAGGCTTTCTTATATGGATAACTACAGAATCTGGAAATGATCATTTTGTCTACTGCTTTCCAAAAATTTGACATATTGAGCAGTCATTCTTTTTTTTTAATATAATTTATTTTGGTATCATTAATCTACAATTACATGTGCAATATTATGGTTATTAAACTACCCCTTCATCAGGTCCCCCCCACCAACCCCATTACAGTCACTGTCCATCAGCGTAGTGAGATGCTATAGTGAGCAGTCATTCTTAAAGATAAAACTTTACGATGAATTAACTTCTGATTCTGAAACAGCATTTCATTTAAAAAGTACCAAAAAATGCAAAAGAGCTATATATATCATCCAAATTCTTTTTTTTTATTAAGGTATCATTGATATACAATCTTATGAAGGTTTCACACGAGCAACATGGTAGTTACAACATTCACCCATATTATCAAGTCCCCTGCCACACCCCATTGCAGTCACTGTCCATCAGCATAGTGAGATGCTATAGAGTCACTGCTTGTCTTCTCTGTGCTATACTGCCTTCCCTGTCACCCCTCTAGATTATGTGTGCTAATCATAATGCTCCTTAATCCCCTTCTCCCTCCCTCCTCAACCACCCTCCCCAACCCCTTCCCTTTGGTAACCACTAATCCCTTCCTGGAGTGTGTGAGTCTGCTGTTTTGTTCCTTCAGTTTTGCTTTGTTGTTACACTCCACAAATGAGTGAAATCATTTGGTACTTGTCTTTCTCCACATGGCTTATTTCACTGAGCATAATACCCTCTAGCTCCATCCATGTTGTTGCAAATGGTAGGATTTGTTTTCTTCTTATGGCTGAATAATATTCCATTGTGTATATGTACCACATCTTCTTTATCCATTCATCTACTGATGGACACTTAGGTTGCTTCTATATCTTGGCTATTGTAAATAGTGCTGTGATAAACGCAGGGGTGCATATGTCTTTCTGAATCAGAGATCTTGTTTTCTTCAGGTAAATTCCTAGGAATGGAATTCCTGGGTAGTATTTCTATTTTGAGTTTTTTGAGGAACCTCCATACTACTTTCCACAATGGTTGAACTAATTTACATTCCCACCAACAGTGTAAGAGGGTTCCCCTTTCTCCGCATCCTTGCCAGCATTTGTTGTTCCTTGTCTTTTGGATGTTGGCCATCCTAACTGGTGTGAGGTGATGATACCTCATTGTGGTTTTAATTTGCATTTTCCTGATAATTAGCAATGTGAAGCATCTTTTCATGTGCCTGTTGGCCATCTGAATTTCTTCTTTGGAGAAGTGTCTGTTAGATCCTCCACCCATTTTTTAATCAGGTTATTTGCTTTTTGGGTATCACCCAAATTCTTAAAACCAGAAAATAACTGATGTATTGACAATGCTTAGATTAATCACCTGCTAATGTCTATATAGGATAAGAAAACTTTCTCTCTTATACACATGCTTTTTTAGGTTGAACTTCCCATTTTAAAAAGGAAAACTGAACTTAGAGGAATTTTTATATAAAACCAGAGAACCTACACGTGTGAAATGGATGCATGGTTTTATTTCAATCAACAATTTTATATGCAACCTTCCTTAGTGGTTCTACCAATGTAGAGTAATTTCCCTCCCAACCACTACTACAAACTCTTTGATAAGGTATAAAAATAGACAAAACAACTACATGCCATATCAAAGCATGACAATTCTTTCCCAGCCCTAACAGCTCAATATTCTATCCACTGATACCCACTGATTCTATGGAATGTTAATGGCACAGAATATTGTTCAATTTTAATTCCCTAAATTAAGGTAATCCAGCACTATAATTTTATATAAACCATTTGATAATTAACAAAAATTTTAAGTACAGCATTTTTATTTAGAGCTTCTCATATTAAGAAAGAATAAATCACAGCTGAGTGAAAAATGATTTAAGTATAAGAGACATAAACCTTACCTTTAAAAAACTGATTATTTGGCTAACATTTATAAAAGCCTGCTGAGGAGAGGACAGTGACATCAGGCCGAGCACTGAGTCACAAAGATAATTAAGATCTAGTTTCTGCCCTCAAGAAATCTAACATCTAGTGCAGTATTTTTCAACCCTTTGCTACCAACTAAAAACAGGTAACTAACATTACGTGGCTTCACCCTGTGGGGTTTGTTTTCTCCTTCCCCCTTTCTCCCACCCAGGGAGGCAATGACCCTCTTCAGTATAACTCATTCAGCAGGAGAGACATAGGTAAAGAATTAGTTACAATACAGTGTGAAAAATGCTATTATTAATGTTATCCTGTCTCATTTTAGGTCTCAAAATAAGTGAAAACCCGAGCCTCTCTTTTAAGTTACTGACTTCTTCACTAAAACAATGGCTTTGTTGACTTTTTTTTTGCAATGACAATGACTAAAGATAAGTGATGCCCATTATTGATATGACCATCATTTGAGAAAAGTGCTGTTTGTATCATACAAACAGTAAACCTGGAAATGTTGGTAATCTTATGGGGGTCTTTTTTACTTAAAATACCTGTTTTATTTTTTAATTTGGGGAGCCAAACCTTCTTAAAGCCTGGACTCCTTTACAAATCATCCTTGAAAGTAAAGTTTATTTTCTTTTCTAAATGTGTTTGCCTCTTTTGACAGGGCTTTCTAGGCTGAGAGAACCAATTGTACAACCACAGAGGTCTAATCACAACATGGCATTTTTGGAACTGCAAGAACCTTAATTATTTGAAATTGTATTATTTAGTACCAACGAGGAGTGGTGAGATAAAGGTAAAAATGAGAAAAGCTTTTTGGTATACTCAGTTAATCAGAAATGTGTGCCTTTTCTATAAGCTCAGTGTTTCTCAAACTGAATTCCAAGTATGACGTGTTTTTGAGGGACTTCAAGTTCTGTATGTGAAATTTTCCATTTTGTATGTTCCTTTCCACAGCAACAGAAAAACAATCTATAAATATAGTCATATTCTGGATCACCTAGATGACCTCCCTTTAACTTACTACTGCCATTTAACTTTAGTATCCAAGTTTGCATTTGTGTTTAAAATCTTGCCAGTGATAACCAGTCCACCCAGAATGACCACATTTAACCTAAACATGTTGATGAGCATGTCTCTGGTGATTTAAGACTGGGGCATCTCATCATCAAAATGATAAAAAATCAGTCTACATATTCCATTATATTCATGTTGAACTCTCTTAGCAGTTACGAAGAAATAAGTTCTCTTTTGCAGTGCTAAGTCTCAATTGAAAACAGTCCGATGTGAATCTAAGTTATTTAATGAACTTCTGCTTTATCAGGTATTGTGAAAAACACAAGCGGCACAGTAACATAACCCTCATAGACTCCCTGCACACCTGTAGACTATAATAGGTATACAGTGCCACACAAACACCTAACGACATAAAGGATGCAGTATGTATGAAGGACTTAAAACTGTTAGAAAAGAAAGTCAGAGGAGAATTGAATCACGCAGCATGCAGCACAGACCTGCTGAAGACTGCAGCGCCCGCGCCCCTGATCAGCACTAGTCACGCCTTGTGAACAGCAACTTTAGAAAATTCTGTAAAATCTGCTTTAGGAAATGTTCTTATTACATAAAAGTAATGCTCAAAATTTGAATCCTACAGCAAAAACTACTCATTTTATACTTTTGTTTCATTTTATAAATGTCTTCGATTTTATAGTTGTATGCGAGTATTAGAAATATAAACCTAAGTTCTTTTGTAAATATTCTAACTAAAATTACTCACAGAAGCCTGACATTGTACACTGTCAGGGTGCAGAGGCCACACTACCTCTTCACCTTAGTATCTACTCAGGGATCAAGGCCTCCGTTCCAAATGATTATTAAAAAAAAAAAGGAAAAGAAAAGATTATTTTCCAAGTAATATAAGGTTATCTTGACTTTCTAAAAGGCTTTTTTTTTTCCTATTCTTAATTTCTTGCAAAATTTTTCCTGTTCTGTCAAAATCACTCAAAGTTCATCTGAAAGGACTCTGTGGATAAGCCTTATTTCCCAGATGCTTGCATCAGTTACTAATCTGCTCTCTTCTGGACCTCAATATTTCCTTTTATGACATTCACAACTCCATTCCATACAATTATCTGTATAGCGATTTTAACCCCTTCACTGTATTATAGGTTTTATGACAGAACTGTGTCGTCATTCATTTTTTATAAACAGAGCCTATTACAAAACATTATCAGTATCAATAAATATTTACTGCATACAAATACATACAAGTATCAGTAAGTATTTACTGCAGCAGTGTAAAATCATTTTTATATCCACTTAAAAATACACTATGTGTCCTAACTTATAATGGATACTCAATGCATTTGCAATCTCTGTTCACAGCAAAAAGATGTTAGGTATCACTCTTGCTAAATTTCATCAACTTCTTGTGAAAAGTCAATGATAGAATTAGGCCCAAGAAGATAAATCTACTTTTATTACGACTTCAAATGATAGAGAAATTGTGAGGGAGAGTACAGTACTCGATTAAGAATTGTGGAGGAGCACAGCATAGCTTCTGGTCGCTTTGATCAAAGCTATATTTCTTCCTAATGTTTTTTTGCCAGGAATTATGGTATACACAATTCCCACTGCAAATGCATTCTGATGACTGAATATTTATGTCTCCCAATTGTGACAATCAACAATATTTAATACATCTTTTATCCAAGAGACAAAGAATACTTAACTACTAAATTTAACAGAAGAATAAGAAACTCACATTACTTAATCTTTCATTTTAGAAAAAAATAAGGTATGAAAAGGCTCTGTTATGATTTAAATACACCAAAATCAAGGAACTGGGTACCTGGGATTCTAAATAAGGACAGTATACTTAATAACTTCAAACTATTTCAGAAAACAAAGATTTAAAACATACCTGTCATCCAAAACAATGATTATTTCACCATGTTTAAAGGTGAGTTCATTGTCCTCAACGGCTTCAAAATCATATAAAGCTCTCACTTTCCTTGCAGCTTTATTGTTTAACTGAATCTCTGCAGATGGATATAAGGACTTGGTTTCCGTGTGCTGCTGCTTCTGCTCTTGCAGCGATAATTCAATAGCTAGTTTGAAAAATGAAAATACCGGAAAAAAGACATCCAGAATTAATTCTGATTTTTTTTTAAGTTTAAAAAGAAATATTAGAAAACTGTATTTCCTAAGAATAAATCAAGTGAATATTTTATTTGCCCAATTAAATGCTAAATAGTTAATTTTCTTGGGGAGAGAAAGAGGCAGGGCAGAAAAATCATGCCTTTTTAACATTTTTAGTATCTTCATTATTCATGTTATATATCAGCAATAGACATATAATTTCTTCAAGGTTTCATACAGTGTCCCCTACATATACTGTTTTTAACATAAAAGCAACCACTTGTTATGGCTGTGATTTCACAGCCAGAGGGTGGTTTGCTTAGTATTTTTACCTTGAGTCTGATAACCTGCATTTAAAATATTCACAATAAATGAAAATTTATAAACACATTCACCAAGTTCATGTTTTCATAATGGCACACACATACAGCAATTTCAATTAATTCTTTCTGATACAGATGTTCAAGACGGGTGGCTGACTGCACTGATGAGCAAATTCCACACATTTCAGATCAGCATCTTGGTCTTGCTTCCCTATCCATTACTGCAGCTGCCACTGAGAACTGACTAAACTGCACCTCTATGGCTACACCTGTTTCCCTGTCTTCCTGCCGTTGCTCAATCTTTGCCACACCTCCTCCTCCACCTAGCAAAATATTTGTACTCTTAGAGCAAAGATAAAATGATACTTCTCACACAAACACTTTCACGAGAATTTACCATTCCTTTTTTTTAAAAACTACATGATTCTATTTACATATGTATCGAACAGCATTTTTATTCTACCTTAGTTACAAGGGGTTCATTATAGGATTTGTAAATCAACATAGTGCCTAGGATAGAGCTCAGCACGTACTTATTTCCTCCCCACTCCCAACCAAGAGAGAGTTCTGACTTCTAAAATAAAGTTTTTGCTCATTCCTTATTATCACAGTCTGTCATATACAGCAGCTATTATTTTTATAGCAAACAGATTGTGACATTATAATATGGGTTGCTTTCCATATAGGACAAGCCATGAACATATTTCTGTGCTTGACTCATAACTTTGGCATTAAAGAAAAGGTGAAATGTAATCCCTCCAAAGGTAGGACATTAAATACATAATATTGACAAAGATAATGAATTAATCTTATATCATGTCAATTGTTTTCCTTACTTTTCAGACCCTATTAGTTTTTAGATTCAAGGTAAGTAATAAAAGTATACCATGTTAAGCATAATTTTATTTAAAAAAAGTGTTCTGACAAGAATGTTTTAAGCAACACTAAATTACACATCTTGATCATTTACCTTTAGCTATGTCTTCATCTTCTTTGTTTTTGTTCGATGACGTACCGTTTTTGGCAGCAGCTAAGACAGTCTATAAATGTATGAGTAAAATGAACACAACTACCCTTTCAAAGAAAACACAAGCTCTGTAATTACTCCAACATGCTAATTAAAATGAACTGATATAACTAATGAGTTTCATTTGAAAGTGAAGTCCTTTATGATTAAATTTTAAGTTGCTTTCAAATACTAAAATAAAACAGAAATTTTCAAAACATTATAAACTCACAAAGGGCATGAACCGGTTTACATTTTGTATAAATCTTAGTATTTGACAGAGAACTTGGCATAGAAAAAGTATTTAAATACAAATCTTTCCTGATTGTACTTCCTGATCTCAACTGTCCAAAGTCTCTTATGCAGTGAGAGATGCTAGACTGCTACAAGTGCAGAGCTACAGAAGTGGCAGGGAGAAGCCGTGATAATTACTGAAGAGGAGAGGAGGAGGGTAGAAACAAAAGGTGTGGTTCTAGGAATACATGTTAGGCTCTCTTTTACTACTCATGTGTTCGAATGGTGGTGGCTTTTCAGGCATGCGGAGGAGAAAGGAAGGTCATGCTTACATTTAAAGGCATGGAAGACAAGAGGTTCCAGGATAGTGAACCATCAATGACTTCTTTAACACATATTTTTTAGAATAATGTGCAGAAAGGACAGAATCATAAAATGCTTGCTTTTTATTACTTATAAGACTTTTGTCCCAAAATTCTATCTTGAACCCTTTGGCCTGGTCAACTATAAAGATATGCTTTTTGTCTCTCTAGTCTAGTCTAAAGTTTGAAAAAATATGTAGTGCTCCTCTTAGTCTCTTTCCCTAGCCCACATCTTAATATTAATTGGAAGGCAAGAAGCAATGAAAGTAAAACAGAAGATAAAGTGTTTTTATCCCACAGACTTAAATAAATAGTCCACTTTATGACTCATTATCCCTGCCTCCAACCCTGTCCTACTAAAGCTACTCCCTCTCTCTACAGATAAATTTCTGGTCTTGTAGTGCCACCCATCTTATATGTTAACCATTCACTCCAGGCATATTCACTCTTGAACAAAACAGTCTTGAACTTCCTCAATTCCATGAATTTGTTCATGTCATTCCTCCCCTGGTATGACCTCTTCACTCTTGTCAACCAATCAAAATACATTCCAGTCTAATAATTCTACCTCTTTTCTTCTTCACCATTCCAGTCTGGAGTTACCCTCTCTCCTGGCATCTATTCAAGGTACCCCCTCATCTATATTTGTCATTTATAATTTAGTTATTTTTCACATGTATATAGATACCCTTCAAATTTACTATAAATTTCTTGATCATAAGGGCTCTATCATACATCTACACCTTTTGCATGATTCCAGACTTAGAGTAACATTAAACAGATTATTAATGGCTGATTCACTTCTCAGAGTTCTGATACGTAGAAGAAACTCACTCAACAATTAGAATATACCTAAATATAAGGTGCTATGCTAGGCAGGCACTTGGGGAGTGGAGGTGGGTAACTGATTAAGACTGACGTTGCTCAGCTTTTACATAAGATACATACCTTCAAAATAGTATACGGTCAACCACGGGTTTGAATGAATCTCTTACCTGAGAACCTGCTGGTGGAAAAGTAATTCCTTCTTCTTTCATAGACTTGATAGTTGCAGATATTAGACTAAATTGAGGGTCCTTTTGAAATTCTTCCGACCACTCCACCATTAAAGATTTCAGTTTTTCACATACTTTAGGATGAGCCTTTTAAGAAAAGGCAGAGAAAAAAACCCTGTGGTTAAAGTAAGTACTTAAATTATTTAACAAAGAGAAGTACCATCAAAATGATCTTTAATTATATGAATAGCAACAAAAGTCCAGCAGTCCCTAGCCTAAATGAGAACTTGGTAAACGCCTATTTATATTTTAAGATATAGTTGTTGCTTCCAAAATTATCCTTTTTAAACATCAATTTCTAAGTCTTACTACAATGACAAAAAATACTTTCTATTCAGAGCTATTTGATGTTTTAGTATTTTCAATTGTAGATTAAGCTTTTTGTATCAACTCAACTAAAATTCTGGAACTTCTGCCCCTGACAGCATGAGAATAGTGCTATCCCAAAGAAATCAGTAACAACCACCCTATCATGAAGACCCCCTTCACCCTGCTCAAATAAAGGCCCCCTTTGCTCACCATCTCTAATAGGAATCAGTACAGATGGGTGGTTAGTTTGGACTCAGAATTCACAGAAACCTGGATGTGAATGTCAGCTATGCCACTTACTAGTTGCACGGCCTTAGACAAGTTACTTAATTAACCCAAGCCTCAATTTCTGCATAATCAACAGAAATGACAAGGATTATTAAGAACATTAAATAAGATACTATATGTAAAAAGCTTAAAGGAGTGACTCCTTACTAACTCTCAATAAAGGTTAGCTATTGTCATTACGACATATGCTTTGGGGAGGAAAATAGTTTTTGGTGCTACAAATGAAAACCTCAAATTTAGAACAGGAAGTTTATTTCATTTCAAATTTATCTAAAAATGATTTCATTTATAATACAATTTTATTAATGCTCTATATAGTTAAAATTACATACAGTATATGTATTTTTTTAATGACTTAAATTTCTTCTCTGTTTAAAATTTACCTTATTTTTTATCACAGCACGTACTTCTGTTGCAAAATCACGGGAACATACTTCTAAATGAAATATCTTTCCACAGTTTGCCACACAAGCCCCAAGAAGCTATTAATTAAAATAAAAATCAATATACAAATGTTGAGATATTATCTTACTTAACTTACTGAAATAAATACATTTAAAATTGGGTCAAATAATAAAATGACTTTTACTTACAGTTAATGCCTGCAGAGCAACATGAGGAACCTTATGATTTACCCTTTTCATTAAGGCTTTTAGGCAATCTTTTGCTCTAAGAAAAAAATGAAGAAGATTAAGTATTTATTCAGAATTTCAATTCAAGTAATAAAAATATACGGTCTTCTAATACCAAATAACTTTAAATTTAAAAATAAAATTCTGAAAACTTCACTTTGATACAGGAATAAATCTATAAAATGGTTTTACACAATCTTTAACTCAGAGACTTGTAGAACGTTAAAAAAGAAATAGCTTGTTGCAAAAGTTGCATACTCCAAAATTAAGAGTCAAATCATTTCAGAAAAGTCAATCAACATGAGAACTATACAGCATATAAATTATCTTTTCATTTCCTTAAGACCAACTCAATTTTCAGACAGCAAATTCTTTTCTTGAAAAAAAAACCAAAAAACAAAAAACCCCACAAGATATATATAGTTTTAAAGGGTTTAAGTACAAACATGCATCAATGTACTCTGAAAAGCTGTAATGGGAAAACAAATGCTTTCGCCAGTCTCCCACACATCTCAAATATAATCAGCTCAGCTTCACTGCCACATTCTCTTTCAAAAGCACCCTTCCTTTATAATCACTTTTTCATTATGATGTAACTACATTTATTTATTACTGAAAGACGTTTTCAGGATATTATCTATTATATTATTACATTTACTTCAATATCAAAAGGCTCCTATACATGTCTAAGTCACAGGGGAATTCCCTAATTAACTCATCTATTCATTGTTAACATATATCCCTATTGTGTCTAGACTTTAAATTATGTATTTTAATATATATAGCTCAGTTTTCCAGTTGAATTCTTTTCCATTTGTACTTTCAGGGTAAGGTTAGTCCCATAAATTAATGGCTGCATCAGGATCTCTTTTAGCTCCCAAAAGTAAATAATAAAATCCTACTATCCTTTCAAAGTTACATATGAAAAAGAGACAAGTTATTAAGCTCCTAAACATTCACTGGGCCTAACTGGGCATCTTACCCATTAGGAGTACTTGCAACTTTGTCACATATGTCCATAATAAGACTCCAGTCTTCCGTAGTGTTGTACTCATTTGTGGCTTTTTCTATAAAATATTAGCATACACAAAAATTAGGACATCTATGTAACACTCAAATATCAAGAAAGGCAGTAGTTCTTTTGCCACATATAAAGTAACTATGAAAAAACTTCAGAAGATACTTTTACTAATTTCAAATTTGAATTGTATAATTAAATGAATTAAATGTTCTAAGGTACACCAATAAATGTCTTCTAAACAGTCAAATAGTACTAAATAAATGACAAATTATCAATAATCCTATCAAATTCTAATTTAGAAGAAAGCCTTAAAAATGTGTCATCATATAAAGAAATACAGATTAAACTGTTCACTGAAGCATTGTTTTTAAGAGCAAATGAAGATTAATAAAATACAGTAAATTCATAAAATGGAATGTGAAAATGGGGTAAACAGCACTAAACTACATACACAAAAATACATAAATCTCAAAATACAATGATTTGTTTTGGCTTATATTGCATTACAATAGCTAATAGAAAATATAACACATGAACTTTTTAAACATGTCTTTTGTGACTGGCTTCTTTTAGGTTCATCCACTTTGAAACATGTTTCAGTACTTCATTTCTTTTTATTACTGAATAATATTCCACTGCATAAATACACCCCATTTTATTTATCCATTCATCAGCTGATGAACATTGGTTTTTTTTTTCTTTTAACTTTTGGCTAGTATGAATAATGCAATGCTGCTATGAACGTTTGTGTGGACACGTTTTCATATCTCTTTAGTATGTGCCTAGAACTGCTGGGTCTTGCGTTCTGTTTAATTACTTTAGGAACTGACAATTTTTCAAAGTACCATACCATTTTACATTCTTGAGAGCAATATGTGTATGTTTTACATAAAGTTTTAAAACATTCAAAAACATACTATATTCTTTAAAGATACATACAGACTAATGTATACAGACTGATAAACAACAAACTGGAGGTGAAGGAGGGATCAAAATGTGGTACACAGGGGCTTAACTGTATAAAGATTTGTTTATTACATTGTACAGTGAGCATCCAGAAATTCTTTATTTTCAGCATTTTTTGGTCTGAAATATTTCATGATCAAAATAAAAATTGAAAAGTAAGCTTTTAAAAAGCATAATCAAAATGATTTATGTTGCATTTTTACATTAACTTTTATAATTTCAGTATCGAGATATTTTTCCCCTGCTAATATAGAAGGGTGAAGACATAAAAATTTACTTTCGAACCATTTTCTTTATGTCTTTTCTCCTTTTAATATATTCTATAATTTCAAATACAGCCAAACTTGGATACTATATATATACAGACTTATCAGAGTGATAAGCAGGAAGACTGGCAGCAATCTACAGGAGTTCCTTTTTTAAAAGCAAGGAATATAAAAGAAGCCAACAAAAAGCCTTAGTAAACAGCTATACTTTGCAAGTAGTCAAGAGAAATACAGGATCCAGTTAACCTCAGTTAAATGCTGGAACTCACTTTTAAAAACCATGCAAATTACCCAACTATTTTTATGGATAGAAAGCAATTATTTTGACACAGGTAATAAAATGACAAGCCTGAGATCTTAGAAGAGTAACATATTTTTGTCTACACCAAATTTTGTCAAGCACCAAATTTATCTACTCAGGTCCAACTTTTTTTTTCCCTTGTACAAAGATGATTAACTCTTCTATGTGGAAAGACCAGGCTGTATAATTTCAGAGGTTTAAAATGCTTGACTATTTCTTAATCACATATCTAATAAATTCAGTGAATTCAAAAAAGTACAGATAAGAAAAAGAAAAACCCTCCTAATTCTACCAACCTCTTTTAAAACCATGATGCATATCTTTCCAGGCATTTTTCCATGTATTGGAAAAATAGTAAAATATATGTAAAACTAAATAAAATAGGACCATAGGTGTGTGTTTCCAAAGACAGCACCCCAAAACTGATAACCCCTTCCCTGCCAAAGTTATGAACAAGTTGATAAATAAAACCAGGCATTAAATATCAGCTATTACCAAGAGAAGCTTTCGTGCACTGCATGAACAGGCTTGCTTATGGTGAGCCCCAAAGCTGGCATGCCTTAGCAGTAGACGGGCAGACCTCTCCCTGCAGAGGGGAGACCCAGCACAACTTACTCCACAGAAGTGGATGAGAAGTCACTCAAGGGCTTGTGAAAGACTGTATCTCCTACACAGACAAAGGGCATCTGCAGGCCCAACTACTCCCACATTTACCAATCAGGTAAGTAATTACACCAAAGATGAAATTAATAAAGAGCAGGGCAGACTCAGGGTGACACTAATAGAACTCTCTTCTCAAAAAGGAAACCTCAGGGGTAGACAGAAAGTATTCCCACAATATTGTGATCATACTAAATGTATAATTTCCTAACCTTCATTGCCACTTATCATAAACATCTCCCCATGTTCATATACCAATATTTTTATTAGTTGTAAGATATACAATTATACAGAGAGAGGCCACAAAGTGCTTACACAAGCTAGTGAGAAGTTACTGGCAAACTAGTTTTAAATCCATCAAGTACTCTCAGCCTCTTCTTTGCTATACTCACTGGTGTTATTCACATTGATGCCCCACGTAGAATAAACATAATCAAAAGAGGTCAGGATTTCATGCATAGGCTCTTCTGTAAATGTTTCATAGCAAAAATATTTAATCTCATGTTTCATCTCTCTCTGCCACCTCTCCTCCCCTCAACCCCCAGAATGAATATAAGCTCCATTATGGCAAGAATTTTTTGTTTTGTTCACTATCATTACTTCAAGTGCACAGAACAGTATCTGGGGCACAGAGTAGGCACTCAGTAAATATTTGTTTAATGAATGAATGAATAATGCTAGTAGCCTCTCCATATCATATTACCCCGGTACAGTGGCTGTAGTGTGGGAAACAAGAGCTTCTGAGTATGCGAACTCTAAGAGCCTTTGCGATGTTCAATGTGGCCCCAGGAAAGTCTGTGCAAAGTTCTGGATCAGAAAGAGCTTTCGCTTCACTGCTGCTTAGACAAACATGCAAGGGGCTGCATAGGATCAACTTCAATAGCCACACCATGCGGCAACAAAAGGCAACAGCACTAGTGGGTTTATGAGGTTCCAGTTCTCTGATAATTTGCCAAAGAAGAATGACATTACCTTTATGGGTCTAAACCAGGAGACAAGGTAAATGGGAAGGGAATGCCTCAAGAAGCAAGGACTCCTTGTATGGATCATATAGGTAACTAACCTTGTATCTTGAGTCTGAAGAGCAAATCACACATATTACATGACTTGCCAGCTTCATGCTTATCTTTCCTCTGCTTATGGTGGGGTTTTGTTTTTATTGTATAGATCTATCATTCTTTCTTTTTATACTATCATTTGGCACAGCATTTAGAACTGCCTGAAGATTAAATATTTATCCACATTCTCTTTTGCACATATATTATTTCTTTTTTACAGGTAAATCTTTAGTCTCTCTGGAATTTCATTTGCCACATGTGAGGCAAGAACAGAAAAATATCTTTACAAATTACTTGTCAGTAGTTTCAACATCTAAAAATCTATCTTTTCCTCTTTGATCTGAGAAGCAAGCATCATCAACTACCAAATTTTGTCAGTACATATGTGTATGAATACACACACACACACATACACACACACACACACACAGTTGAGTCTGATTTTGGATCATCTAACAACCTACCTATTCCTGTTAGATCTCAACCGTGAAGGATTATTTTTTCAATTTTGGCCATGTGATACATAATTAAATGTGAAGCCTATTCACCACCTCCCAATAAACCTTCCAACAATTCAAAAATAACTAGATAGTGTATTTTTTCCTTGATTTAATTTTTATGAAAAATGGAAAAATCCTGGTATGAATACTCCTATCCAGCATAGTTTACTCTCTACAAATACAGGACTCACAATTATTCTTCTTAAAAGTATAAAATCTGAAGACTTTATAATAGCCTGCCAAAAAGGATTTCATTTTTCAAGTGAACTAAATAACAGTTAAATTATGTACTTAGGAGTATTTTAAACTCCTGGAAGAATTTTAAATATTATAATTAAAGAACCATTCTCTTACAGCATGTCATTCTGCCCAGTGTTGGGGCCGTATCTCCCATTATCCTGTGTCAAATGCACAGATAGGGTAGAGAGTCAAAGAGCCCTCCTAGGGCCTCAGTGCTAAACTTCCAGGGTATGGTGGGTGTAAGTCATAACATTTCATCACCAGGTTTTGACTAATGTATACAGGAGCCTCAAATACACAGTGAAATATTTCAGAAAGACTCTTAACAGTACCATAAAGAATTGTTACATCAGTACCTAACAGGGACAAAAAGGCACCCACTCTACACAGTTCATTATGCTCAACATACAGCTTTAAAAAGAATTCAAGTCTACCCATAAAACTTTTAATAAAATGGGCTCTGTCAGTAATAAAAAAATTAACTACATAAAAGAAGAATGTCCACAATAGATCTGTATGGCACTTCCTACTGTGTTTGGAAATAAAAACTCATGACTGGTCTGCTTCTCATCTGCTACCAGATTTGCTATTCCACCAAAAACAAGTATAAACAGGCCAAAATAAATGAGACAACTGTGTTCAGGAAACAAACAATAGGCGGTGCAAGTCTGAGATTGTTGAGAGAAAGAAGTATGAAGAGATGGTCCCAGCTTTCTCTTGGGAACACTTTCCTGTTCCCACACAAGGAAAACTAGCCTGAATGGAGCAGCTGGGAGACAAAGACCAGATTTCTGAGCACAGGGATTTACTGTGGGTCCTTGGTCAAGGGCTAGGCTACACATATACCCAGAGGTGCACACAGGATGAGGCTCTGTGAGGTCTAGAGAAATCACCTAGCATGGGGCTGCTGAAAGGTTGTGTAGTGCTGGGGAGTCTTTGGAATTCCTACCTGTTAAAGAATGAATGTTTGTGTCCCCACAAAATTCCTATGTTGAAGCCCTAACACTTTGTATTTGGAGACTGGCCCTCTAAAGAAGTTCTTAAGGTTAAATGAGATTATAAGGATGGGGCACTGATCCAATAGGATTAGTGTCCTTATAAGAAGAGACAACAGAGAGCTCACTGTCTCTCCACACATATACAAAGGAGAGGTCATGTGAAGACACACTGAAAAGGTAGCCATCTACAACCCAGTCTGTTACGAGACACCAACCCCTCTGGAACCTTGATCTTGAATTTCAGTCCCCAGAACTGTCAGAAAAGAAATTTGTTGTTTATCTACCTACTCTATAGTACCTTGTTACAGCAGCCAGTGCAGACTAATACTCCACCCAACTAGAGCAAAGAGTACATTTCAAGCATTCAGTTGAAACACCAAAAAAGATTAGTATTAAGATCCACACTTAAGTATTAAAGGCTCCCTGGAATTTAGTTCTGTATCAAAATAGGCCTGCCTCACAAAGAACCCCAAACCTGACAAATACCTCCAATAATATTACTGACAGAAAAAACTCAAAATAATATTAAAAAAATCAGATATGCAAAAAAGTACTTCACAATCAGGATAAAAGTAATTAATAAAAAGATAATAGCATAATCCAAATGACAGAATTAGCAAAAAGTACTTTAAAGCAGGTATTATATATATTTTTTCAATAACTTGAAGCAACAGTCATAATAAGTAAGGGTGAATGCTTAGCAGAGAAATGGAAACTATAAAAATGGAGTTTCAAGAACTAAAAAGTATATCTCAACTAAAAAAAATGCTCTAGACTGGCTTAGAAGCAGATTGAAGACTGCAGAAACAGTAAATGTGAAAAAAAAGTTCAAAGAAGTTATAAATTTGAATAACAGAGAAAAAAAGATTTAAAAAGAAATAATCTCAGGATGCTAGTTTTTTAAACTTCCTATATAACAAATGACTGCAAATTAGTGGTTTAAAATGCCATCCATTATTAGCTCATAGTTCTGCAAGTCAAAAATCTTAGTCAGGCTTG
>JAVSCE010003620.1:0-119428 GCA_032199065.1 Smutsia gigantea | reverse complement strand
GCGTGGGGATGCCCAGGACTCAGGCTCTGTGACTGCAGAGAACCCAGGAGAGGCCCAGAGAGGCAGCAGGGACAGTCCACAGTGAGGAGGGCCTGAGGGGGTCATGGGAAGGGGCAGGTCGGCACAGAGTGAGTGTCCAATACAACCTCGCTGAGTGAATGGAAGCAAGTTGGGTGTCGGGGCCTTTGAAATGGGGCCTGGAAGGTGGGGAGCTTTCTCCGCTCTTGGGTACCAGCTGTCACGGGGCCACCCCATCCTCCCCTGTTGCTGCATCTGCTGGTCTGGCTGTGGCCGAGAGGCACCCAGAGGGTGGTGGGTGATGGTGGGGGTGGGCATGTGTCTCCCTGGGCTGGGTGCAGCCCCACTTTGGGGGTTTCCCCTCAGTGAAGGGCAGCTGGTGAGCGTGAGGAGCACACAAGTGTGGAGCCTCAGAACAGTTCTTCCCCTGGGCTATTTGGACACACCCTTTTGTGCGTGTGCATGTGTGTGTGCACGTGTGCACGCGTGTTATGTGTGGCATTCCAGAGGCCACCCCTGTGACTCAGCTGGAGAACATCGCACTGAGCCGAGTCTGGACCCCCAGCCCGGGAGGAGTGCTGCCCAGTGTGCAGAGACCCCGGCCCCAGGAGAGGGCAAAGCCTCTTCCGAGGCGTGCGTTTGCGCCAGGTCACAGACACCTGACCACAGAGGCTTAAGCAAAGAGGGGTTTATTTATTCCTGCAAGAAAAAGCCTGTGGGTGGGCAGCGGGAAGCTGGGGCTCAGCAATGCCCTTAGGGACTTGGCTCTTTCCCTCCCTGGGTCGGTTTGCTTTTAAGTTTTTTTTTTTAATATAATTTATTTTGGTATCATTAATCTACAATTACATGTGCAATATTATGGTTATTAAACTACCCCTTCATCAGGTCCCCCCACCAACCCCATTACTTAAGTTTATTTTTAAAATTATTTTCTTAAAGTTTATTTTCATATGTTCAAAAAATTGTGCAGTATTCACCCCTACCTAGTTTCAGAGCATTTCAAAAAGAAAATCACCCCATGAAGTAATCATATACCCCATTCCCACCATCCCCCCCCAACCGCCTGGCATGTACGGTTTTACTTTCCATCTACAGATTTGCCTATTCTGGACATTTCATGCAAATGGAATCATATAACGTGGCTTTTGTGTCTGGTTTCTTCGATTTAGCATCATGTTTTCAAGGGTCATCTCTGTTGTTGTGAAGGTCAGAATTCTATTCCTTTTTATGGCTGAATAATATTCCATTGTAGGGGTATACCACCTTTTGTTTATTTTTCATGAGTTAGTGGAAATTTAGATTCTTTCTACTTCTAGGCTACTGGCAATGCTGCTGTCTACAAGTGTGTGTGTGAACTGTGTGATCAGCTCTCCTCGCTGAATACCTAGGAGCGGGACTGCTGGGTCATAATGGCAATTCCATGTTTAACATTTTGAGGAACTGTCAGACTGCTTTGCAAAGTGAATGCACTGTTTTATATTTCCACCAACGGTGGGGTGAGGATTCTAGTTTTTCCGCATCCTTGTCAGCACTTGGTATCGTCCATCTTTTCTGTTATAGCCATCCTTGTAGGCTACAGGGGAAGCATTATCTCATATGATCTTGATTTAGCTAATTGGATTTTGTCTTCATGCTATGCCTCATGGTCACAGGTGGCTACATCCCCTCCAGCCCTTACACCATGGTCCACATGGAGAGAAGGAGTTAGGGCACTAACATCTACTCTCAAGGCCTTGCCTTCATGGACACTCTCCTCAGGGACTTCTCCAGTATCAGGCAGGTCAGGCCTCTATCATACAGTATTCCCTAACTGCAGGGAACCAGGAAGCTGACCCCTCAGTCTGAGCGGGAAGAAGGGGGCTGGGAATGCTTGTGGGTGAGCACTGCCCCTCTTTGCCCCTCGTGACCCAGACCAGTGTGGCATCTTCACTTCTCCAGGAGCAAGGAGGAGGATGTGGAGCCCTCAACAGGTAGGATGGGAACTTAGATCATGGGCGCCTGATTCCACTGCAGCTCAGAGTCTCCACTGCCCATCAGAGGCCCCTGCTCTGGGGCTTGGGGGCCCCACTTTGTGGACAGCAGTATCAGTCACCTCCCATGCCACCCAGATTCCCCTCCCCATCCAGAGGCCTTTTTCCACTCAGCCCAGGAGGCCTGTAGCCCGGGGCTCACTCAGTGCTGCCTCGGGGCCTTTGCTTCTCCGAACCTCCAGCCCAGAATGAGCTGCAGGAGGGCTAACCTTTAAAACTGGCCAGGGCTGGGACTCTCATACATGGCTGGGGGGAATATTAAGTGGGATGGCCATTTATGGAATGCAGGTTGGCCATTTTTATTTACTTACTTTTATTGACATAATCATACCATAATTCATGATTTTAAATGTTAAGTGGATTTTCATATATTCACAAGGTTATGCAATTGTCACCACTGTCTAGTTCTAGAAACTTTTGTCACCCCTAAAAGAAACCCTGTACAGTGGTTGACTTCCCATTTCCCCCAACTCTCAGCCCCCTGGTGTCTCTGTGGATTTGGGGAAGCTTTTTATAAAGTTAAGCATACTGTACGACCCAGTAAATCCATTGCTAGGTATTTACCCAAGAGAAATGAGAACAGGCTCACATAAAAACCTTAAGAGAAACATCTATAGTGGCCTAATTCATAATTGCTCGAAATGGGAGTTAGTGCCCTAACTCCTGCTCTCCTTGTGGACCGTGGGTGTAAGGGCTGGAGGGATTATAGCCCCCTTGTGACCAGGAGGCATAGCATGAAGGCAAAATCCAATAAGCTAAATGTCCAACCATGGTATGGAAGAACAAAGTGGTATATCCATTCTGTGGAATACAGGTCAACAATGCAAATGACCAAACTCAGTAGAGAAACAGTATGGATGAATCACAAAAGAAATAAGCTGAGTGAGAGGTGGCAGACCCAGAAGGCCACATCCTATATGATTACATTTATATGACATTTTGGAAAATGTAAAACTAGGGACAGAAGCACATAGAGGGTTGTGTGGGGAAGGTGGGTGGGTTGAGGAGGGGTATGGGGGAATTTGGGGCGTGGATAGATTTGTGTCTTCATGGCGGTGGCAGTTATGTGGGTTTGCATTTGTAAAAACTCATGGAGCTGTACATCAAAGAGACTGAATTTTACTAGGTGTATATTATGCCAGTTTTGAAAAATCAGCCCGAACTTGGAACCAGCCTTTCCAAATTGGCCCCACATAGGGTCACCACCCCATTTGTTCTGTTTGATGCCCCTTTCCATCTCACGTGTCACCACTGAGTTTGGTCTGCCTTCCAGGATGGCTAATGTGACGTGCTGGGTCGGGGTCAGATCTGCATGGCCCCCTTATGCCACCTTCCTCAGGCATCCTTCTCCCCCACCCCTGTTCCTGAGCCTCCCAGATGGGGTATACCATGTGCGTTTGAGCCATGAACTGTTAGATCTGGAAGGGACCTCAGAATGAAGGTCCCTGTGTTGTGGAGTGACTAACCATCCCGGTTTCCCTGGAACTAGAGGGTATCCCAGGACAGGGGGCTTCATTTACAAAACAGAAGAGGGTTCCAGGCAAACCAGGTGGGTTGGTCACCCTGGCTGTGCATCAGCTGCACATTCGATGGGCTGGTCCTTCTGTTCCCTGCATCCCGGCAGGCGTGCGGAGGACAATCCTCCGGCCACTCGTCAGTAGGAAAGGACCAGGCTTAAGGACAAGTCCCTTTCTTGTTTCCAGGATGGAGTGTTGTTAGCAGGGAAGGCGACTTGCACAGACACTCACGCCAGACGTCCTGACAAGCATCCAGGGGGCCGAGGCTGGGTCCTGGGACGCACGGTTGGGTGGCCTGTCCAGGACACCTGACTGACCAAGCGGCCTCTGTGAGTTTAAATATGTCCAGAGTCGCAGTCTTCCACATTGTTTTTATTTTTATTTTTTTGTATTTTATTTTCTCTTTTGATATGATTAATGTACAATCACATGAGCAACATTATGGTTACTCGACTTCTCAAATTATCACGTCCCCACCACACACCCCATGACAGTCACTGTCCATCAGCATGGTAAGATGCTATAGAAGCACTACTTGTCTTCTCTGTGTTATACTGCCTTCCCCATGCCACACCCCCTACATTATGTGTAATAATCGTAATGCCCCTTTCCCCCCTTATCCCTCCCTCCCCACCCATCCTCCCCAGTCCCATTCCCTTTGGTAACTGTTAGTCCATTCTTGGGTTCTGTGAGTCTGCTGCTGTTTTGTTCCTTCAGATTTTTCTTTGTTCTTATACTCCACAGAGGAGTGAAACCATTTGATACTTGTCTTTCTCTGCCTGGCTTACTTCACTGAGCATAATACCCTCTAGCTCCATCCATATTGTTGCAAATGGTAGGATTTGTTTTCTTCTTATGGCTGAATAATATTCCATTGTGTATATGTCCCACGTCTTCTTTATCCATTCCTCTACTGATGGACACTTAGGTTGCTTCCATTTCTTGGCTATTGTAAATAGTGCTGCGATAAACCAAGGGGTAAATACGTCTTTTTCAAACTGGGCTGCTGCATTCTTGGGTAAATTCCTAGGAGTGGAATTCCTGGGTCAAATGGTATTTCTATGTTGAGTTTTTTGAGGAACCTCCATACTGCTTTCCACAATGGTTGAACTAGTTTACATTCCCACCAGCAGTGTAGGAGGGTTCCCCTTTCTCCACATCCTCACCAGCATTTGTTGTTGTTTGTCTTTTTGATCGTGGCTGTCCTAACTGGTGTGAGGTGATGTCTCATTGTGATTTTAATTTGCATTTCTCTGATGATTAGTGATGTGGAGCATCTTTTCATGTGCCTGTTGGCCACCTGAATTTCTTCTTTGGAGAAGTATCTGTTCAGCTCCTCTGCCATTTTTTAATTGGATTGTTTGTTTTTTGTTTGTTGAGGTGTGTGAGCTCTTTGAATATTTTGGAAGTCAACCCCATATCAGATATGTCATTTATGAATATATTCTCCCATACTGTAGGATGTCTTTTAGTTCTACTGATGGTGTCCTTTGTGTATAGAAGCTTTTTAATTTGATATAGTCCCAGTCGTTCATTCTTGCTTTTGTTTCCCTTGCCTGTGGAGATATGTTCATGAAGAAGTTGCTTATGTTTATAATCAAGAGAGTTTTGCCTATATTTTCTTCTAAGAGTTTTATGGTTCCATGACATATATTCACGTCTTTGATACATTTTGAGTTTACTTTTGTGTAAGGAGTGAGACAGTAATCTGGTTTAATTCTCTTGCATGTAGTTGTCCAGTTTTGCCAACCCCAGCTGTTGAAGGGGCTGTTGTCATTTCCCCATTGTATATCCATGGCTCCCTTTTGGTATATTAATTGGCCATGTATGCTTGGGTTAATATCTGGGGTCTCTATTTTGTTCCACTGGTCTGTGGGTCTGTTCTTGTGCCTATACCAAATTGTCTTGATTACTGTGGCTTTGTGGTAGAGCTTCAAGTTGGGAAGCGATATTCCCCTACTTTATTCTTCCTTCACAGGTTTGCTTTGGCTCTTACGGGTCTTTTGTGGTTCCATGTGAATTTTAGAACAATTTCTTCCAGTTTGTTGAAGAATGCTGTCAGTATTTTGATAGGGATTGCATTGAATCTGTAGATTGCTTTTGGCAGGATAGCCATTTTGACAATATTAATTCTTCCTACCCAAGAGCATGGAATGAATTTCAATTTGTTAGTGTCCTCTTTAATTACTCTTAGGAGTGTCTTGTAGTTTCCAGGGTATAGGTCTTGCCCTTCCTTGGTTAGGTTTATTCCTAGGTATTTTATTCTTTTTGATGCAACTGTGAATGGATTGTTTTCCTGATTTCTCTTTCTGCTAGTTCATCATTAGTGTATAGGAATGTAACAGATTTCTGTGTATTAGTTTTGTATCCCACAACTTTGCTGAATTCAGATATTACTTCTAGTAGTTTTGGAGTGGATTCTTTAGGGTTTTTTATGTACAATATCATGTCATCTGCAAACAGGGACAGTTTAACTTCTTCCTTGCCAATCTGGATGCCTTTTATTTCTCTCTGTTGTCTGACTGCCATGGGTAGAACCACCAGTACTGTGTTGAATAGAAGTGGGATGAGTCGGCATCCTTGTCTTGTTCCCGATCGTAAAGGAAAAGCTTTGAGCTTCTCACTGTTAAGTATAATGTTGGCTGTAGGTTTCTCATATATGGCCTTTATTATGTTGAGGTACTTGCCCTCTATACCCATTTTGTTGAGAGTTTTTATCATCAATGGATGTTGAATTTTGTTGAATGCTTTTTTCAGCATCTATGGAGATGATCGTGTGGTTTTGTCCTTCTTTGTGTTAATGTGGTAGATGATGTTGATGGATTTTCGACTGTTGTACCATCCTTGCATCCCTGGAGTGAATCCTACTTGATCATGATGGATGATATTTTGATGTATTTTTGAAGTCGGTTTGCTAATATTTTGTTCAATATTTTTGCACCTATGTTCATCATGGATATTGGTGTGTAATTTTCTTTTTTTGTGGTGTCTTTGCCTGGTTTTGGTATTAGAGTGATGGTGGCCTCATAGAAAGAGTTTGGAAGTATTCCCTCTTCTTCTACTTTTTGGAAAACTTTACGGAGGATGGGTATTAGGTATTCACTAAATGTTGGATAAAATTCAGCCGTAAAGCCATCTATCTGGTACAGGGGTTTTGTTCCTAGGTAGTTTTTTGAATACCAAATCAATTTTGTTGCTGGTAATTTGTCTGTTCAGATTTTCTGTTTCTTTCTGGGTCAGCCTTGGAAAGTTTTATTTTTCTAGAAAGCTGTCCATTTCCTCTAGGTTATCCAGTTTGTTAGCATACAATTTTTCCTAGTGTTCTCTAATAATTCTTTGTATTTCTGTGGTGTCCGTAGAGATTTTTCCTTTCTCATTTCTGATTCTGTTTATGTGAGTAGACTCTCCTTTTTTCTTGATATGTCTGGCTGGGTGGTTATCTATTTTGTTTATTTTCTTGAACAACCAGGTAATGCTTTCATTGATTCTTTTTGGTGTTTTATTCTTCTCAATTTTATTTATTTCTGCTCTAATATCTTTATTATGTTCCTCCCTCTACTGACTTTGGGCCTCATTTGTTCTTCTTTTTCTAGTTTCATTAATTGTGAGTTAAGACTGTTCATATGGGATTGTTCTTCTTTCCTGAGGCTTGTATTGCAATATACTTTCCTCTTAGCATGGCTTTCGCTGCATCCCACAGATTTTGTGGTGTTGAATTATTTTTGTCATTTGTCTCGATATATTGCTTGATCTGTTTTTATTTGGTCATTGATCCATTGGTTATTTAGGAGCATGTTGTGAAGCCTCCATGTGTTTGTAGGATTTTTCATTTTCTTTGCATATTTCTAGTTTCATACCTTTGTGGTCTGAGAAAATGATTGGTACAACGTGAACCTTTTTGAATTTACCGAGGCTCTTTTTGTGGCCTAGGATATGATCTATTCCTGAAAATGTTCCATGTGCACTTGAGAAGAATGTTTATTCTGCTGCTTTGGGGTGTAGAGTTCTGTAGATGTCTGTAAGGTCCATCTGTTCTAATGGGTTGTTCAGTGCTTCTGTCTCCTTACTTATTTTCTCTCTGGTTGATCTGTCCTTTGGAGTGAGTGGAGTGTTGAAGTCTCCTAGAATGAGTGCATTGCATTCTATTTCCCCTTTTAATTCTATTAGTATTTGTTTCACATATGTAGGTGTTCCTGTGTTCGGTGCATAGATATTTATAATGGTTATATCTTCTTGGTGGATTGACCCCTTTATCATTATGTGATGCCCTTCTTTGCCTCTGGTGAATATCTTTGTTTTGAAGTCTGTTTTGTCTGATACAAGTAAGGCAACTCTTCCTTTTCTCTCCCTATTAGTTGCATGAAATATGTTTTTCCATCCCTTTACTTTTGGTCTGTGTATGTCTTTGGGTTTAAAGTGAGTCTCTTGTAGGCAGCATGTAGATGGGTCTTGTTTATTTATCCATTCAGTGACTCTCTGTCTTTTGATTGGTGCGTTCAGACCATTTATATTTAGGGTGCTTATCGATAGATATGTACTTATTGCCATTGGAAGCTTTAGATTCGTGGTTACTAAAGGTTCTAGGGTAACTTCCTTACTATCTAAGAGTCTAACTTAACTTACTTAATATGCTATTGCAAACACAGTCTAAAGTTTCTTTTTTTTTCTCCTCCTTTTTCGTCTCCATTCTTTATATATTAGTTATCATATTCTGTACTCTCTGTCTATCCCTTGATTGACCTTGGGGATACTTGATTTAATTTTGCAGTTGCTTAGTAATTAACTGTTCTTTCTTTACTGTGGTTTTATTACATCTGATGACAACTATGAAACCTTAGGAACACTTCCATCTATAGAAGTCCCTCCAAAATACACTGTAGAGACGGTTTGTGGGAGATAAATTCTCTCAGCTTTGGCTTATCTGTAAATTGTTTAATCCATCTTCAAATTTAAATGATAAGCAGAACTTCATTGCATTAAATACATCATGCCACTCCCTTCTGGCCTGTAAGGTTCCTGCTGAGAAGTCTTATGATAGCCTGATGGGCTTTCTTTTGTATTTGATCTTATTTCTCTCTCTGGCTGCTTTTAATAGTCTGTCCTTATCCTTAATCTTTCCCATTTTAATTACTCTATGTCTTGGTGTTGTCTTCCTTGGGTCCCTTGTGTTGGGAGATCTGTGCATCTCCACGGCCTGAGAGACTATCTCCTCCCCCAGACTGGGGAAGTTTTCAGCAATTACCTCCTCAAAGACACTTTCTATCCCTTTTTCTCTCTCTTCTTCCTCTTCTGGTACCACTCTAACGCAAATATGTTTCCATTTGGATTGGTCACACAGTTCTCTCAATATTCTTTCATTCTCAGAGATTCTTTTTTCTCTCTGTGCCTCAGCTTCTTTGTATTCTTCTTCTCTAATTTCTATTTCATTTATCATCTCCTCCACCATAGCTAATCTGCTTTTAAAACTTTCCATTGTATGTTTCATTTCTGATACTGTGTTCTGTAATGATTGGATCTCCGACCAGAATTCCTCCCTGAGTTCTTGAATATTTTTCTGTACTTCCAAGTGCATGTTAATGATTTTCATTTTGAAATCCCTTTGGGGCAGCTTCATGAGGTTTATTTCATTTGAATCTTTCTCAGGGATGTATTCATATTCATAATTTTACTTTGAGCCAGGTTCCTTTGGCATTTCATATTTGTATATGGGGCCCTCTAGTGCCCCGAAGCTCTACTCCCTGGAGCTGCTCAGCCCCTGAAGGAGTGTCAGAAGTCCCAGGGGAGTGGTATGGGTGCCTGGGGGGGAGGAAAGAGCTGTTTCCTGCTTCCAGGCTGCTGTGCCTGTGTCCACTGCCAGGACCAGTGGGCCGAGCACACAAGTATAAGCCTCTGTGTTTTGCGTTTGTAGTTGCTGTAGACAGGGCTTTCCTCTGGCTGGACTAATGCCAGGGTAGTGTTTGCTGGTTTGCAAGCCAGGTGGGGCTGACTGGGAGAAAGGCACAGTAGGCTGCCTATCATGGAGGGGGTCCTTGGGGATGTGTAGCCAGCCAGGGAGCTTGAGGTCCTGAACATCATGAAAGTTCCCAACCTGCTGGGCAGAGTACACCTGGACAATTTTGTCTACCTGTCCTTACTCTTGAGCAGCAAGCTCTGTGCAATCCTTGCCCCTTTAGCAGCCCTCTTGCTGTTAGGAAGTCTCTCAGACTGCCCACCTTTCTTTTGTCCCAGAGCAGCCAGATATGGATCCCTGCTTTCCACAACAGCTGGAATCTCAGTCTCTCCAGGAATTCTGCCTGTCTTAGCTTTCCAACCCCCTATTCATGAGAGTACCATGCAAGCACCATGAAATGTAGGTTTGTGCTCCCAGAGCAGATCTCCGGAGTTAGCTATTCAACAGTCCCAGGCCTCCACTCCCTCCCTGCTCTGTTTATCTTCCTACCCCCAGAGAGCTGGTGTGGGGGAAGGCCTTGGGTCCTCCCGGGTCACGACTTTGGTATGTTACCCTGTTCTGTGAGGTTTATTCTTTTCTCCAGGTGTATGCAGTTTGGCACCGTCCTCTTTTCTGTTGCCTTTCCAGGATCAGTTGTATTAGTTATATTTTCATATTATATGCAGTTTTAGGAGGAAGACTCTGTCTCACCTCTCACGCCACCATCTTTTCAGCTGGTGGTCCAGATGTTTCTTGATTCTGTCCAGCCTCACCAGTGGAACCGTTCAAGTAAAGAAAGGTATTAATCAGGCTTCTGCTCTGCCACATCCTGCCTCCCCTCCTGCAAAAAGCCTGGGGCTCTGCTTCCTCCAGGAGAGGGCAATGGTCTCCAGGGCTGCCCCTCCCTCCCTGCAGGCTGAAGCCAGAGATCTGCTGCAGTCAGTTTGCTTTATGGAGCAGGTCAGAGGCTCTTCGCAGCAGGAGCCGAAGTCTACAACCAGGTAAGGTGTCGGGGTGGGCCAAGGGATGTAGGCTACTTCCTGCCGATGTCCTTATCTTTAGGCTTTACGCCTGCATTTTATGGGGGGCTCCTGGGTTCCTGGATCCTGTACCAATGGAAAAGGACCTCATCAGGGTGGCTACTCCCAGAAACTGCTTCTCTTTGGGCCCTAACCTGTGGAGGGCCAGGCCCACAGACCACTGGGTGCTTCAACAGGGCTTCCCAGGCTGAGTTCCTTGGGTGGCAGGAGGCCCAGGAAGATATTTTTACCTGTCTTTTCCGTGGTTTGCGACAAGTTCTGCCAGAAACAGCTCCTCTCTGAGCTCTGCTGCCTGTCTGCCAACCTCGGCTGCACCTGATTGCCAGCCAGGTCACAGGTTTCTGGTGGTTATGAGCCTGTCCTTTCCCTGTTGGGCCGGAAAATACATGTGAGTGGGATGGAAAGAGAATGAGGCCAGGAGAAGGCCCACTAAAGAAGACCCAGAGTTAATCAGTTAAAGCTCAAAAAGCCAGGAACACCTTGGCCTGGAATGTGTGAATATTCCCCAGAGGAAGGAGGGCACCTCAGCAGAGCCCAGGGCTTTATTGTGTTAATCATGCAGGCCCAGCTTATTTTTTAACTTTCCCTATGTGCTGTTTTTTTTCTCCTTTGGCCCTAATCAAGCAGTTTGCAATGTGGGCAATTAATAATGGCAAGCAGGCCCAGCATAAACAACATAGTGACAGGCAGGAAGGACTCCATCTTAAAAATAAGATTGCGTTTTAATACCCAGGAAGATAAGAAGTAAGATTCTTCACTTACTCTTTAACAAACAGGCAATAACTCGGCCCACGTTGGGGGCCGGGCAGGCAGTCCTGTTGGATCTGCTCCCAGACCAAGGAGCACCTGGCTCCCAGGGAGAACCCAGAGCAGGAAGCTCCTTCTGTTCAGTTAGTTCTAAGGATCCAAAGCCCACCTAACAGGTCTGCACCCCCAGCCCTTAGTCACATTCCTGAAGAATACTTAAAAGGGGGAACCCCAACCTTTTGGGGTGCTCCTCTCCCTGAGGTCACCCGTACTTTCTAAGTGTGTAATCTTTTCACTTTAAACTCTCTCTTTTCAACCCTTCAGGGTGCTGCCCTTTCTCTGAGGACACCTGCGCTTTTTCTCTAAGTAACTTTAAATAAAACTTTTCCTCTGCTTCAGTACTGTGTCTCTGCCTTTCAATTCTTTGTTGTGGTGGGACAAACACCAAGGAAAATACACAACGCTCCCCCAACCACCCCACCCATCTTCAAGGAATATGCAGGTCACCCTGACTACAGAGACATGCAGCTTACCAAAGGTTCCAGCTCTAGCAGAGTCCAGGGCAGGTGCTGAGGGTGCCCAAGAGGAGAGGCCGCTGCCCGATGCACCCACCCCAGGGGCAGGGGTGTTCTGAATAAAGGTAGGTGTGGATGTGCCTGGAATGGAGAGACCACAAAGAACTGTGACAACTGGGCCCACAAGCAGAAGGTGTCAAAGCAGGTGGTAATGAACTGGGGGGAGTTCTGCTTGCAAGTGGCTCCCCACAGGATCCCTGACCCGCACCAGGGTCCGGCTCACCCCTCGGGAAGGAAGCCCACGGGTAACTGGGTCCTCACCCCGGGGCTCCAGGGGAGCCTGGCCCTCCCCCCGGCTGCAGCAGAGCAGAAGCCCCTGAGCTGCCTTGTGGCCCCCTGAGGAGTTGAACTTTTCCCTCCCTTGGCCCCCAAAGCACAGCTGAGGGGGACACAGAGTGGACCTCCCTTCTCTCTGGACTAATGTTATGTCCCCTCCCCATTTGCCTGCCCCTCTCCTCTATGTCTCCAAAGCCTCACCCCACAGTCAGCCCCCATCATCCCGTGGGCCCCCTCGCACTGGGTCTCCAGCCCACGCTTGCCCTCACGGGGCCCGCAGCCCAGCGCTGGGCTGCCCTCACCACCCGCTCTCCAGGAAGACCCTCTCACACGGATCTGTATCTGTCTCGGCCTGAGGTGGGGAGGGTGCCCCCGAGGTGCTGGCCTTGCACGTCATCTTCTCCCCTTCCTGACCTCCGGGGGTCCCATCTTATTGCAACCAGGAGCTGCCCTCGCCCCCAGATCTCAGCTGCGAGCCCAGTGCCGGCCCTGCTCCCGGTGCCCCCCACACCCCCTCCGGACCCTCTGCCTCATTGGGGACTGGAGCCAGTCCCCTGCCCCTCCTGCTCCCTGTGCCATGGAACCAGTCTGGGGTTACTCTCTAGCCACTTATTTTAGGTCCACATGTCAGGAAGGAATGCTGCTGGGGAGACACACAAAACTGCACTGATGGCCCTTGCTTCAAATTCCTAACCACAGTTTCCCAGGCTTCAGGACTGCCCCGCATGGCTCTCACACATCGTGTTCTCCCCCTCTCCAAAATGACCCCTGAAAGAGGCCCTCCTTGGGGTACATCTCCCCCAAACCCACTCCAAAGGGCCCTATATTCAGGGAAGACAATGGACGCTATCAGGGTCAGAACACCTTATCATCCATCTTCCACACGGCAAATAAAATCACTTCCTCTGCTTGAGATTCTACAGTGACTTCCCTTAGTACTTTCACAAAAACATTTTAAAGGCCATGAATGATCTCCCCTTCTGCCTGTCTCTTCATGTCATTTTATACCACTTTCCTTTTTAAACCTCTAGCCACACGCTGCTCTTCTCTGCTCATGAACACATCAGGCTTGTCTCTGCCTTTGGGCCTTTGCTCCTGGGCCTGCCACACCCTCACCCTCAGCCGCCGTCCCTACTCCCAACTCTGGGACTGTGGCCATGGCCTTGGTCTGCTATTGTCCCAGAAAGGCTGCGGCAGACTGCCTGAGTAGCTCCTGCGGTCATGAGCGACACTGCTCCCCGACACTGCTTACAGATAACACCTGTGGTCACCCCTGTCTCTTCACCACAATGTACATCTCTGAATCTCTGAGAGTGGAGACCCTGCCAGCACTTAAAACAGCGCCTGGCCCTGCAGACCGAGCCCATTCCAAATCTGACCTGCAAACACAGAGGTGTTCTTAGGCATGCTGGCCACGTTGAAGAAAAAGGTGGCAGGTTTTAGTCCAGGAAATTGTGAGACTGCAGCAAAACGAAAGGCAGGCTGGGTGCTGGCGGGCGTGACGTAGACAAAGGTGGCAGGTTTTAAACCACGGAAGCCGGCCCCGGCAGCACTGCCAAAGGCAGGCTGGGTGATGGCGGGGCTGCCATAGACAAAGGTGGCCGGTTTTAAACCACGGAAGCCAGCCCCGGCAGCACTGCCAAAGGCAGGCTGGGTGATGGCGGGGCTGCCATAGACAAAGGTGGCCGGTTTTAAACCACGGAAGCCGGCCCGGGCAGCACTGCCAAAGGCAGGCTGTGGTGGGATCGCTGGTGGAGCTGCAGGACGGGCCAGCGCTGCGGAACATCCAGTGGGAAAGGGGCTGCCGAGGCTGGGGGCCAGTGCAGGCTGGCTCGGGGCGACGGGCGCGGAGGTCGTGAGGGCGCCCCCGAAGCCACCGAAACTGGTATTGCTGCTGCCAGCAGCTGTCGGAGAAGAGCCTGGAGGGCCCCGGTGGCGAGGTCTCACCCGCCGACAGGCCGCAGTGGCCGCCCCTCCAGCAGATTCTGGAAAGAAGAACAGAAAGAGTGAATTCTGGTTCCTCAAATGTGATGGTGTTGGGTGCTCCAGAAGCCTTGCTGCGCCAGGGATTCAGGAGTCAGCCCATGTGACTGATCCCTCCCCAGGGGCTTAAAGTATGCATTCCCCCAAATCAAGGGAGGGCTCCTTATGCCCACCCTTCACAGATCATAAGACAGATGGCAGGGGATGAAACTTGGCCCAGCTCGGGGTTAAATGTGTGGCCACTAAGGAAAAGCGACTCCTCTGAACCCAAGCCCGGCACAGAGCAGCTAAGGGACGGGGCTGCAGGCCACCAGCCGCCTGGCGAGCAGAATGAGGCGGCCTGCTCCTGCTCCAAGGGCGGCCGCCCCTTCCCCGCCACCTGCTCCTGGGAGAGGGTCCTGACGCCGCCGGGCTCCCCCAGCTCCGGGGTGCTCAGCCCCAGCCGGCTCAGCCTTCCTAGCGACTGACTGGCATGCTGCTTTCCCTGTACCCTGAGCAGAGGCTGACAGCCCCGTGGGCTCCACAGAAAGCCCTCCCCTCACCTGGGCTAGATGGGGGGCTCAGGGAGTGTGGCCTCTTGTCCTTGCTCCCCAGGAGATGGGTCGTCCTTGGGGCTGGGAGGGAGGCTGAGGAAGCTGCAGGCCCAGCAGCAGGTGGGGCGAGAGCAGAAGGTTCCCTGGCCTCTGGTGCCTCCGGGCCACAGCTCGAGGTGGTTTCTAGGGGAGAAAGAAAGAAAGGACTGTCCTCCCTGGTAGGAGAATCCTTTCCAGGGCCATCACTGAGCATGGGGGAGGGGGGGCTCAGGGACTCGGGGGAGCTCCTGTAGAAACGCTTTCTCTCAATCTCAATGCTCACTGTTCTCAGATTCCACTGAGGACACAAGAGGTGGATTTCTCAGTGGAGAAAGACCAAAATAAAACCAAAGGAAACTCTCCGGAGTGTGAAATTACCCTATATTCCTTACCAGTGTTATCCTCGAAGACCTTCCAGAGCCACTCTATGGAGGCTCTTTTCTCCCGGTCTACATCTTCCACTGTGACTGTGTAACCAGGCACGGGAGGGGAAGGCTACCAGGAGGGCAAGGAGAAGCCAAGTCAGTCAGAAGGAAGGGACAGAACCCTGTGCTGACCCTCCCATTCCTAAGCCTCAGGGGAGCCCGGCTGGGGTGGGCAGGGGCGGGGGGGCAGACCATACCAAGGTCAGTGGGACCCCTCGCCTGGGGGTCACCAGCAGTGGGAACTTTCTTCTCCGAGGACAGGAGCTGCTGGGTGGAGCTGGAGCATCCTGCTTCCTACATGGGGCTGTGTGCAAATAAAGTGATCAGACTTCCTTTCTTCCTCCTCTCTTCCAGAAATGGAGAAGTTTGTCTTTCCAGCCTAGTTTTTACTACTGAACTTTCACTAGGTGTCTCTGAAATTCTATTTTCCATGGTTTGGGCTCTTGGATGGTGTTGGCAAGATTATTTCTAACAGTCAAGAAGACATGAAGTGGTAATTGCTCCAAATGTGGGCACACGGTTGCTTACTGGACAGAAATTGCCTGGACTGCTCTGATTCCCCCACCTGGGCTTCCCTCACCCTGAACCTCCCAGGGGGCCTGGGTCATGCTCTACAAGTCTGGGCCACCCTTCTCCCTCCCCAGACCATAGAGCCCGAAGGACAGGAACGTCTGTCTCTGTAACTACCAAGCCCCACACAAATCAAGTCTCAGTATGTGTTTCCAGTGGGTTGTAGTCCATGCACCCTCCATGCACACTACCGCCAGCACATGCCACGCGTTCATCCACTTACCCTGCTCTCCCTGGGGCTCCTTGCGGGCCGGCACAGGAGCGGAAGGGCCAGAGTGACACACATGCCCTTCTCTGTAGGAGGAAGAGGCACAATTAAGTTTAGAAAAGTACTGGATAAGTTCTCAAACCCTCCTCACTACCATGGGGCCAAAGTCTAGAACAACCATGACTAAGATCTAAGTGTGTCAAGACAATGAAAAAAACCATCAAAGAAAATTCCTAAAGAAATGAAGGGAGGAAGTTCAGAGAAGCCACAGAGACACCTTTGTCTTAAAACAAGCAGAAAACAATCTCCAGAACCTTACATACAACCTGCCAAATTTCCGAGAGTTCTAGTCACACCTCTGTCTCTAAGAAAGCGGCATCGTAGTCGGTCACCTAGAGGGTCAGCGGGTGTCTAGAATGTGAAGCCTGCTGCCCCTCCCATCAGTTACTCTGTTCACTCTGTCCTGTGCAGCCCTTCCCTTTAAGCCCCAGCCCCTCACGCTGCAGCCTGAGGGGGAGCAGAGGCCAGTGGGGTCAGTATGTGACAACGGCAAGAGGTGAGAGCAGAACAGGGCGGCACCGTCTCTGCCCTTTAGATGTGAGCTGCTTTGATTCTCCAAATGAGAGTCTCAGATAGCCTACGACCCAAGGAAATTCGCCTCCTTTCCTACCCTCTCATTAATCCACATGGCAAATCACCGATTACCTTATTTTCCCTGCTGGCCTCTCTGCTCCCTGCGAGCAGGACGAGGGGAGGCTGGAGGAGGGTGAGGACCTGGGGCCTCTTCTCTTCCAGAGCTAAAAGCCAAACAAAAGTTATGTGACTGACCCTATGTAATAACTAAGGATCTGACCTTCCACATCATTCTGTGGCTCTAATCCATCACTGTATATAAAGTCTCCTTTCCAAGTGACTAAAAAACATTTCTTTCTGAGTAGGGGCTTCTGGAAAGTGAGTCAATTGCCAGTATTAACTATGGGGAATGAAAGCAGAAAAAGCAATGGAATGCTACTAAATGGCCGAAGAGTGAGTGTGCTTTCCGCACATCCTGAAGAGTGGGATGTCATGTGCAGGGACGGCTGAGAGCGAGCTGACGCATACAAGGTCACTCTGTAGTAGTCCGTAGGAGTGATAAAGGGAAAGTCAGAAACTCTTCCAGGGAAGATAAGCCAGTAAGCTAGTTTAGTCTTGCTTTCATTAAATTTTCAGTTTTAGTTTATTAAAATTAAAAAATATGCTATTGTGACACTTGTGACTATTGTGGCATCTATGGTATTCACTGTCACATGGTGATTATCCATACAGCCATCGGTCCGTCACCAGCCAGGGCTGAGGATAATCCAGTTCAGCAATTAGGGGAAAAGGGTTTTCTCTCTACTTCACAGACTGTGCATACACATACAACACAGACGTGGTAAAAGATTTACATTTAGAAGGGTAACAAACAAAAGGACTCTAACCAAACAGACCAGCTGTTAGATAAGGTTGGGAAGGGAGACACTGTACCAGAGAGAGAAGACAGAAAACTGACAGACTGTTACATAAAACTAAGAACCTTTCTCTATAAAAATATTGTCACATGGGAAAGAGACGTTACTGTACACCCTTTGTGCCATTTGAATTTTCAACCATACTACTTCCATAAACTATAAAATAGGAAACGAAAACACCCCAAAACAAACACAAAATCATAAGCAACATTAAAAGATGGGTCTTTTCAATTAAACTGATGAGTTAATATCCATAATATGTAAAAATGGACTCTCGCAATTCCATATGAATATAATGAACATGACAAATGGAAAGTGGGCGAGGAATATGTAACAAGGCAACTCATAAAAACAGTCTGTGTCTCTGGCAGGTAGTTGTTAAGTCTGAAGCTCTGAGTGAGAATTAAGTCCCCTGAAATTTAAATGACTGTACTTATTTAAAATCATAGTAACAGGTGGCACTTCTTGAATGTTTACTATGGACAAGGTAAACTCTTGAACACTTTATTTGTACCACCTCACAACTATCTTATAAAGTAGGTCAAAATCATTATTTCCATAAGTGTACCTTCAGGTTTTTTATTACAGATATTAATTACATAGCTTTAATGCTCAAAAAAAAAAAAAGAGTGTAAGAGATACGTGAACCAAATGCAATGAGTTTATTTTTGGTCCCTGATTCAAAGTAACTATAATAAGACAGGGTAATAAGGGCAAATTGGAGTGATGATAACTAACATTAAGTCATTATTATTCAGAGGAATAGAGGTGTTGTGGTTATTAATGTTCAAAAAGTTTTAAAAATACACTGAAGTACCTACAGGTGAAACAACATGTTTGTACTTTAAACACAGGAGCAAAACCAATTTGGGGGGGTGTTGAGGGAAGAGGACTGACGAAACACGGTTATCTGCTGGAGCTACACGGAGGGCCATGATGATATGCTTCCTTCCCTTTGTGTATGTATGGCATTTGACGCAAACCCGTAAGAAGGGGCGATGACTGTGTATCTCATGGGTCTGCTGTGATCACGGAGTGAGGAAATGCATGTAAAGTGCTCAGCAGAGGGCCTGATGCGGACTAAAGACTTCGTACTCTGATCCTCGGCACGGCCATAACTGCCGGGCTGGGGCCTTCATCTCCTGTATTTGTCATTTATCATTAAAGTGTCATTGATGTTACTCTAAGAGCCTTCTGTAGGGATGGAAATTTATGTCAAATTCCTTCTCCTCTCAAAAACCTCCTCCATACATGTGCTATTTTTTTCAAGCTCCTATATATTGGGTGCCCACTTACTGACAAGCACTGTAATGGGTGCTTTTCAAACGTTACCTTCAATCTTTACAACAATCCTTTAGAGATGAGAAAACGAGAGTTTAAGTCATTTACCTGCCCAAGAGTCTATAGCTACTAAGTGTCAAAGCCAAGATTTGAACCCAAGTCATTCTGGTAGCAAAACGTGATCTGTTCTCCAGTCTGCACTACATCCTTTCTAAAAAGAATTATAACCACTTATTTAAAAAACTGTCGTTGAATTCCTGGTGCTGATAGGATGAATTTATGACCCAATGCAACCCAGAATCAATCTACCATTTTAATCAAATTAGTCCCATGTGGTGAATTAGTCCTCCTCTGTCCATTTATCTGTAATAGCGGCTCTGTCTCGGATCAGGTTTCCACATAAGCATTCTGGGCTTTCTAGTGGGTTCCTCTGGTCTGTGGCGATCATTCAAGGGTTGGTACCTTCTGTTAGCTTAGAGGTGATCTCAGCATCTAACAGATGGCACCTAGTAAACACTGCATAATCAAATAATAAATGCCAAGAACCCACTTCTCCCACCCCAGCAGGCGCGTGTACCTGAGAGATCCCCCCACCAGAGCTGTACGAACTGGAGATGCAGTTCCGGCTGTGCATGCGGACGCCACGCGCACAGCTGCCGGATCGCTGAGTCACGTGGCCGTCTGAGCGCTTGGAGTCGAGGCCACTGTTCAGAGGCCCAGGCCTACAAGGGAAAAACACAGATGTGCTACTGAAAGGCCACAACATTGTTTTAAGGCTTCATCCCATGGTCACAAAATCGTTCTAATGTAATGAAAAAGAATAAGGTTCTTAATTTTACTGTTAATTCAGCTAAATATATCTCACAATGTCAGAAAGGGAAAGCTAAGTATTTTAAAAATTAAATGTATCATTCTACTTATGTGTACTCTCGGAAACACACACAGATCTATAGTGACACACTGGGGATCAATGGATGCCTGGCACCAGGGGCAGCATGAGAGGCAGGCTTGAAGGCTTTACCAAGGGGCACGGGGAACCTTCTGGCAGTCAGGGTGATGGTCATGATCTCGACTGTGGTCGTGGAGTCAGGGGTGTGAAATTTAGACAACATAGTTACTGGAGAAAGCTACTCAAAATGTTCCTCTCTGATTTCAAAGAGTAAAGTTTATAAGACAATAATTCTGATAAGGATACATGTCAAAATTTATCAAATTGTACAGTTCAAAGTCAATTATACCTCAATAAAGCTGTAAAAAAATAACAACTAGGAGGAACCACCTCTTTTTATAAGATTCAAACTGAAACAGAAATTCCCTAAACATCTTTCCTGTGAAATAGTCATCCAGCCTTTGTGACAGCGCAGACAGCTCACTATCTCCTGGCTGATGAATGGCAACCACAGGCCAGTTTATTCCTACACTGGATGAAAACATACTTCGTCTTTCACTCACTTCACCTATGGGTCCTGCCTGGAGCCCAATTGTTCTACTTTACCATGAGAGTCCTTCAGATTTTCACAGAGCATTACCCTTCCCTCCCTCATTTCCTTGAGCCCCTGAGGTTTTCCTCCTCTGACTTAGTACTGATGTACCTTTACAACCCCTCACCCACGAGCCGCCCACCCCCTGTGATATCTGAGTTGCTTCACTCGCAGTGAATTTCGGTTTGTGTCTACCTCCTCTGGCAGGGCAGCATGGCCACCCAGCAGCCCTCCACGGACAGCAGGACTCAGGCCTTCAGGACGACCACTCACCTGCCTCCCCCTAGTCTGTGTTCATCTGTCTGCACAGAGTAGGAGCATCTTAAGCTTTTTGGGCAGCCATGTCATAGTGCTGACTCAAATTAAAAATGTAAGTTACCCCAAGCCTTTTCACACACATTTCCGGCCTCTTTCACTCCCCACCAACTCTTCCTCAAATATAATTAAGCTCAAATGCAGAAATCTAACACTTTTCCTAAATTTTGTACTGTTGCATTTTATCCATTGCACAAACCTTGTGATCTCTTTGTTACATACTTGGTTATTCAATGTATCTACAAACTCTCTTAGTCTTAGCATGTTTTATGCATATTGATGGAAAATGGTAAAAGGAATTAGACAAAATAGTTATTGTGGCAAGTTATTCAAAATGTTCCTCTCTGGTTTGAAAAAGGAAAATTTACAGGAAAATAAGTCTGATAATGACTTTTTTAAAAATAGGAAATCTCCCCCAGATGGATTCTCACTTACTTAGGCACAGAAGCAGCAGGGCCTCCACTGGCTGCCACGGGCCTAGAAGCTGAGTGTCCACTCCCGCTGCTGTCAGGGTGCCTGCAGCAAATCACAAACCCGCAATTAGATGATAGGACTGTTTCTTTAAAGCATACTCTCATGTTCCCGGGATCTGACACTCTTTCTATGCAACATGGGTTCATGCTAGACACGAAAAGGCTGCTTCAGATCCCAAAGATTCAGGAAGGTAAATTTGTTCTAGGACTGTCCTAATCTAATAAGAAAGTATAAAAATGTTTCAGGACTTTTGAACTATTCAAGTGTACTGATTATTTGCTAACTTCTCACCAAAGCACTTCAATCACAAATTTCATATCCTACCATCTATAAATTAAAGACAAAAAAACACTTCAGCGACCCCCCACACACATCCCCCAGTGGTCTCACTTAGCTCAGTCTGTAAGGGAAGAAGCTCACTAATCACACAGAAGGGCCCATGGAAAGATCATACAGAGCCCTAAGGTATAGGCTCACTGGGGTCTAGAAAAATCACCAACCTGGAGAACATGAGAAACCTGTTTTGACGATAATAATAGTTATTTTCTCTCTGACCTGCACAAGAATCCTTCAATCTTTTATGCTAAGTCATCACAAATATACACCCAAAGTCAAACGTTTGGAAAAAACCTGAATGTTCACCTTTTCAAATAAATGTATTTATCAAGGATCCAGCGTTATCATCGAAGTTTTGAATTTGTTGTATCACTGAGCCACTCAGACCAAATGAAAAAACAAGTCTTTTTAATGTATTCATCTTTATCAGCCACGTTATATCTATCAGGGAGGCTTCCTGGGTACACCTCTTTGAGCTCAGCTGATACAATTTATTGGTCCAAAGAAAAAGAAGAAACAAAACCTATTATAGTAGTATGCGTTAAAGACAGAAGATATTTTCACCTGAAGTAGGGATATTTTAAGTGATTTACCAAGTATTCTGTGAAACCCATACTGTAATAAGGTTCAGAGCTTTAAGAACTGAAAGAAGGGAACAGTTCTGGCAGCACATCTCATAGCAGAGGCTAAAGGGAGGCGGGACATGGTTGACACACACCAAGGTGTTTCAAGAGGCCAAACCCCTTGCTTTTGGGGTGTTGAGGCATGGGAGACACATGAACCCACTTAGGACCTAAGGAAAAAAATGGATTTAAAAGTCAACTCCTCCACCCCGAAAAGCCAAAGCAATCCTGAGAAGGAAGAAGAAAGCAGGATGGGATTACGCTCACTGACTTCCAGCTCTACTACAAGGCCAAAGTAATCAACACAATTTGGTACTGGCACAAAACAGATGCATCAATGAATGGAAAAGACTACAGAGCCCAGATATAAACCCTAGCATATATGGTCAACCAACATATGATAAAGGAGCCATGGACATACAACGGGGAAATGGCAGCCTCATCAACAACTGGTGCTGGCAAAACTGGACGGCTACATGCAAGAGAATGAAACTGGATTATTGTCTATCCCCATACAGAAAAGTAAACTCGAAATGCATCAAAGACCTGAATGTAAGTTATGAAACCATGAAATTCTTAGAAGATAAATAGGCAAAAATCTCCTGAATATAAACATGAGCAACTTTTTTCTGAATGCATGTCCTTGAGCAAGGGAAACGAAAGCAGAAATGAACATATGGGACCACATCAAACTTAAAAGCTTCTGTACAGCAAAGGACACTATCAACAGAACAAATGGGCATCCCATAGTATAGAACATACTTGTAAATGACATATCCGACAAGGGGTTAACATCCAAAATACATAAAGAACTCACACGCCTCAACACCCAAAAAGAACATAACCTGATTAAAAAGAAGGTGGAGGATATGAACAGACAATTCTCCAAAGAAGAAATTTAGATGGCCACAGGCACATGAAAAGCTGCTCCACATCGCTAATTATCAGGGAAATGCAAATAAAAACCACAATGAGATATCACCTCACACCAGTTAGGATGGCCGCTATTGAAAAGACAAAGAACAACAAATGTTGGGGAGGATGTGGAGAAAGAGGCACTGTCCTACACTGCTGGTGGGAATGTAAGCTAATTCAACCATTGTGGAAAGCAATAGGGAGGTTCCTGAAAAAACTAAAAATAGAAATATCATTTGAGCCGGGAATTCCACTCCTAGGAATTTACCCAAAGAATATAATTTCTCAGTTTCAAAAAGACATATGCACCCATATGTTTATTGCAGCACTACTTACAATAGCTAAGATATGGAAGCATCCTAAGTGTCCATCGGTAGATGAATGGATAAAGAAGAGGTGGTACATATACACAATGGAATACAATTCAGCCATAAAAAAAGAAACAAATTCTGCAATTTGCAACAACGTGGATGGAGCTGAAGGATATTATGCTCAGTGAAATAAGCCAGGCAGAGAAAGACAAGTATCAAATGATTCCCCTCATTTGTGGAGTATAACAAGGAAGCAAAACTGAAGGAGCAAAACAACAAGGGACTCACAGACTCCAAGAAGGAACTAGGGGTTACCAAAGGGGAGGGGAGGGGGAGGGCGGGAGAAGGGGTTGAGGGGTCGTATGATGGGCACACATGGTGCGGGGGGGATCATGGGGAAGACACTGTAGCACAGAGAAGGCACATAGTGACTCTGTGGCATCTTACTACACTGATGGGGCACTGACTGCAACGGGGTGTGGGGGACACGATAACAGGGATAAATGTAAAACCACATTTTCTTTCACGTGAAACCTTCATGAGAGTGTATATCAATAATACCTTCATAAAATAAATGAATTTAAAACAAAAAACAAAGTAAAATCCTCGGTCTGAGGAGTGTCAGCGTATCTTACCAGCAGGAAGCACTCCAGGTGGATCGGAGGAGAGGAGTGGGGATTGAGGGTTGGATGGGATCGCGATTGGCTGAGGGAGCCGGTGGGGCAGGGCTTGCGAGGAGGGCTGGGCAGGCGGTCGGGCTGCCACTCCGCAGGTCCCTGGCCTCCGGGGTGGAGGCAGGCTGCGGACGGCGGAACCAGCTGAGCCAACTTCCCATCAGGAGCGGTCAGCCCTGTCTGTCAGTTGAGTGGCAGCTGCGGCTCTACTGGACTCCCTTCACTAGCGCGCCTTGGCCAGGGGCGAGGCGGCCATTGTGCACTGGCGGCACGCGATAACAGGTTGCCAGGAGACGGCACGCGAATGCCATCTCGGGGCTCGCGGCTCAGTCCCCGCCCCTCCCGGTAGAGTCCAGTAAATTAATTTTTTTTTACTGGGTTTCTCCCACTTTATTTCTCCCTTTGACTGATTTTGGCTTCAAAGGTTATTTGCCCTGGGCTGAGACCATATTTTCCCCCAGAGTTACACTGGTAAAATAACTGACATACTTACTTATTTATTTTTTCTTTGTGGGGGTCTTATTAAGGTATTGATAAAAAAACTCTTAGGAAGGTTTCACATGAAAAAACAATGTGGTTACTACATTTACCCATATTATCAAGTCCCCACCAATACCCCAATGCAGTCACAGTCCTTGGGTGTAGTAAGATGTCACATACTCACTATTCGCCTTCTCCGTGCTACACTGTTTTCCCCGTGACCCCCCACACCATGTGTGCTAAACATAATACCCTGCAATCCCTTTCCCCAACCCTCCCCACACGCCTCCCCTTTGGTAACCACTAGTTCCTTCTTGGAGTCTCTGAGTCTGCTGCTATTTTGTTCCTTCAGTGTTGCTTCATTGTTATATCCACAAAGAAGGGAAATCGTTTGACACCTGTCTTTCTCCCCCTGGCTTATTTCACTGACATAATACTCTCCAGCTCCATCCACATTGTTGTAAATGGTAGGATTTGTTTCTTTCTTATGGCTGAATAGTATTCCATTTTGTATATGTACCACCTCTTCTTTATCCATTCATCTACTGATGGATGCTTACGTTGCTTCCATTTCTTGGCTATTGTAAAAAGTGCTGCAATAAACATAGGGGTGCATATGTCTTTTTGAATCTGAGAAGTTGTATTCTTAGGGTAAATTCCAAGGAGTGGGATTCCCAGGTGAAGTGGTATTTCTATTTTTCGTTTTTTGAGGCACCTCCATATTGCTTACATTCCCACCAGCAGTGTACGTGGGTTCCCCTTTTGCCACATCCTTGCCAGCATTTCTTGTTCTTAGTTTTTTGGATGCTGGCCATCCTTAGTGGTGTGAGGTGATATTCATTGTGGTTTTAATTTGCATTTCCCTCATGATTAGCAATGTGGAGCATCTTTTCATGTGTCTGTTGTCCGTCTGAATTTCTTTGGAGGAGTGTGTGTTCACACCCTCCGCCCATTTTTTAATCGGTTTATTTGCTTTTTGGGTGTTGAGGCATGTGAGTTCTTTATATATTTTGGATGTTAACCGTCTGTTGGGTATGTCATTTACAAATTCGTAGACAGCAACTTTTTCTATTTTGTTTTTCTGAATTCTTAATTGACTACTGGTCCAAAACTGTATTTGATCCACCTCCCTAAAGCTACTAAAACTAGCTTAAAATGCATTTTAGACCCAAATGTACAGCCTAAAATCAAAAAGCTTCTGGGAAAATACAGGACAAAATTTTCTGAACATTTAGTTGAGAAAAGTGATTTTTAGATACTAGATTCATGAAAGAAAATAAAGATAAATTCGATTTCATCAAATCAAGAACTTTGAGAGATATTGTAAAGAGAATGAAAATGTTTATTTTGTAAATGTTTATTTTATAAGTGAACAAAAGAACAATGTTTAAATATCAACAGAGTTTCTCTAACCAACAATCCCAATAAATGGGTTTTCATGCTCCTGGAAGGGACGAGCTAATATTATAAAGATGTCAACCTTCCCTAAATTCATCCATAAATTCAGTGCAATTTCATTAAAAAATTCAGTTAAGAAAATATTTACAAATCACTTATGTAATAAAGGGGTTGTATCCAGAAATACATTAAGAACTCTGAAAGTTCAATAATAATAAGAAAACAGAGAACCCCAATTTTTAAAAAGGGCAAATATAATGAAAAGGGATAAGGTTCTTAATTTTACTGTTAATTCAGCTAAATATATCTCACAAAGTCAGAAAGGGAAAGCTAAGTATTTTAAAAATTAAATGTATAATTTTACTTATATGTATGCTAGGAAACGGACACAAATCTATAGTGACAGACTGGGCATCAATGGATGCCTGGCACCAGGGGCAGCATGAGAGGCAGGTTTGAAGGCTGTACCAAGGGGCAGGGGAAACTTCTAGCTGTCAGGGTGATGTTCATGACCTTGACTGTGGTTATGTTTTAAAGGGTGTGAAATTTAGACAAAAATAGTTATTGTACCAAGTTACTCAAAATGTTCCTCTCTGATTTCAAAGAGTAGAATTTATCAAATTGTACACTTCAAAGTCAATTATACCTCAATAAAGCTGTTAAAAAAAAACTAGGAGGAACCAACCACTTTTTCTAAGATTCAAACTGAAACAGAAATTCCCTAAACATCTTTCCTGTGAAATAGTCATCCAGCCTTTGTGACAGCGCAGACAGCTCACTATCTCCTGGCTGATGAATGGCAACCACAGGCCAGTTTATTCCTACACTGCATGAAAACATACTTCCTCTTTCACTTACTTCACTTATGGATCCTACCTGGAGCCTATCCAAGCCAATGTAAGTTGTCCCAAGCCTTCTTATACACATTTCCAGCCTCTTTCCCTCCCTGACAATTCTTCCTCAAATATAATTAAGCTCAAATGCAGAAATCTAACATTTTTCTTAAATTTTGTACTGTTGTATTTTATCCATTGCACAAACCTTGTGATCTCTTTGTTACATACCTGGTTATTCAATGTATCTACAAACCCTCCTAGTCTTAGCATGTTTTATGCGTATTGATGAAAAATAGAAAAAGGAATTAGACAAAATAGGTATTGTGGCAAGTTATTCAAAATGTTCCTCTCTGGTTTGAAAGAGGAAATTTTACAGGAAAATAAGTCTGATAATGACTTTTTTTAAAATAGGAAATCTCCCCCAGATGGATTCTCACTTACTTAGGCACAGAAGCAGCAGGGCCTCCACTGGCCCCCACGGGCCTAGAAGCTGAGTGTCCACTCCCGCTGCTGTCAGGGTGCCTGCGGCAAATCACAAACCCACAATTAGATGATAGGACTCTTTCTTTAAAGCATACTCTCATGTCCCCAGGATCTGACACTCTTTCTATGCAACATAGGTTCATGCTAGACACGAAAAGCCTGCTTCAAATCAAAGATTCAGGAAGGTAAATTTATTCTAGGACTGTCCTAATCTAGTAAGAAAAGTCCAAAAATGTTTCAAGACCTTTTGAACTATTCAAGTGTACTGATTATTTGCTAACTTCTCACCAAAGCACTTCAATCACAAATTTCATATCCTACCATCTATAAATTAAAGACAAAAAAACACTTCAGCGACCCCCCCACACACATCCCCCAGTGGTCTCACTTAGCTCAGTCTGTAAGGGAAGAAGCTCACTAATCGCACAGAAGGGCCCAGGGAAAGGTCACACAGAGCCCTGAGTTAGAGGCTCACTGGGGTCTAGAAAAACTACTCACCTGGACAACATGAGAAACCTGTTTTGACCATAATAATAGTTATTTTCTCTCTGACCTGCACAAGAATCCGTCAATCTTTTATGCTAAGTCATCACAAATATACACCCAAAGTCAAACGTTTTAAAACCCTGAATGTTCACCTTTTTGCAATAAATGTACTTATCAAGGATTTAGTGTTGTCATCGAAGTTTTGAATTTTCTTGTATCACTCAGTCACCAGGACAGAATGAAAAAACAAGTCTTTTTAATGTAATCATCTTTATCAGCCAAGTTATTTGCATCAAGGAGGCTTCCTGGGTGCACCTCTTTGAGCTCAGCTGATACAATTTATTGGTCCAAAGAGAACAAAGAAACAAAACCTATTATAGTAGTATGCATTAAAGACAGAAGATATTTTCACGTGAAGTAGGGATATTTTAAGTGATTTACCAAGTATTCTGCGAAACCCATACTGTATTAAGGTTCAGAGCTTTAAGAACTGAAAGAAGGGAACAGTTCTGGCAGCACATCTCATAGCAGAGGCTAAAGGGAGGCAGGACACGGTTGACACACAAGAAGGTGTTTCAAGAGGTCAAACACCTTGCTTTTTGTTTGTTGATGCATATGATATCCATGAACCCATTTAGGATCTAAGGGAAAAAAAAAGGATTTCAAACTCAAGTCCTCCACCCTGAATAGCCAAAGCAATCCTGAGAAGGAAGAAGAAAGCGGGATGGGATTACGCTCACTGACTTCAAGCTCTACTACAAAGCTACAATAATCAAGACAATTTGGTAGTGGCACAAAAACAGACACATGAACCAATGGAAAAGACTAGAGAGCCCAGATATAAACCTAAGCATACATGGTCAATTAATATATGATAAAGGAGCCATGGACATACAATGGGGAAATGGCAGCCTCTTCAACAACTGGTGTTGGCAAACTGGACAGCTACATGCAAGAGAATGAAACTGGATTATTGTCTATCCCCATACACAGAAGGAAACTCGAAATGGATCAAAGACCTGAATGTAAGTCATGAAACCATGAAACTCTTAGAAGATAACATAGGCAAAAATCTGCTGAATGTAAACATGAGCAAATTTTTCTGAATGCATGTCCTCGAGCAAGGGAAACGAAAGCAAAAATGAACATATGGGACTACATCAAACTTAAAGCTTCTGTACAGTAAAGGACACTATAAACAGAACAAAAAGGCATCCCATAGTATAGAACATACTTGTAAATGACATATCCGACAAGGGGCTAACATCCAAAATATATAAAGAACTCACACGCCTCAACCCCCAAAAGAAAACAACCCGATTAAAAAATAGGCGGAGGATATGAACAGACAATTCTCCAGAGAAGAAATTCAGATGGCCACAGGCACATGAAAAGCTGTTCCACTTCGTTAATTATCAAGGAAATGCAAGTCGAAGCCACAATGAGATATCACCTCACACCAGTTAGGATGGCCGCTATTGAAAAGACAAAGAACAACAAATGTTGAGGAGGATGTGGAGAGAGGGGCACCGTCCTACTCTGCTGTAGGGAGTGTAAGCTAATTCAACCATTGCAGAAAGTAATATGGAGGTTCCTGAAAAACTAAAAATAGAAATATCATTTGAGCAAGGAATTCCACTCCTAGGAATTTACCCAAAGAATATAATTTCTCAGATTCAAAAAGACGTATGCACCCCTATGTTTATTGCAGCACTACTTACAATAGCTAAGATATGGAAGCATCCTAAGTGTCCATCAGCAGATGAATGGATAAAGAAGAGGTGGTACACATACACAATGGAATACTATTCATCCATAAAAAAAAAAACAAATTCTGCAATTTGCAACAACGTGGATGGAGCTGAAGGATATTGTGCTCAGTGAAATAAGCCAGGCAGAGAAAGAGAAATATAAAATGATTTCCCTCATTTGTGGAGTATAACAAGGAAGCAAAACTGAAGGAGCAAAACAACAACAGACTCACAGACTCCAAGAAGGAACTCCGGGTTACCAAAGGGGAGGGGTGGGGTAGGGCGGGAGACAGGTTGAGGGGTCGTATGATGGGCACACATGGTTTGGGGGGGTTCATGGGGAAGACACTGTAGCACAGAGAAGGCAAATAGTGACTCTGTGGCATCTTACTACACCGATGGGCAGTGACTGCAATGGGGTGTGGGGGGACACGATAGCACGGGTGAATGTATAACCACATTTTTTTTTCACGTGAAACCTTCATGAGAGTGTATATCCATAATACCTTCATAAAATAAATGAATTTAAAACAAAAGACAAAGTCAAATCCTCGGTCTGAGGAGTGTCAGCGTATCTTACCAGCAGGAAGGACTGCAGGTGGATCGGAGGAGTGGATTGGGGACTGAGGGGTGAATGGGATCGCGATGGGCCGAGGGAGCTGGCGGGGCGGGACTTCCGGGGCGGGCGAGGCTTGTGAGGAGGGCTGGGTGGGCGGTGGGGCTGCCACTCCGCAGGTCCCTGGCCTCCGGGCCAGGGGCGGGCTGCGGGCGGCGGAACCAGCTGAGCAAACTTCCCATCAGGAGCGATCAGCGGGATCTGTCAGTCGAGCGGCGGCTGCGGCTCTACTGGACTCCCTTCACCAGCGCGCCTTGGCCAGGGGCGAGGCGGGCATTGTGTGCTGGCGGCACGCGATAACAGGTTGCCAGGAGACGGCGCACGAATGCCATCTCGGGGCTCTAGGCTCGGTCCCCGCCCCTCCGGGGGAGTCCGTGCATGGGACAAAAATGACACCCACCCCTATGCTGCATTGAGCACCTTGACCAGGTTTTTATTTCTTTTTTAATTTTTTTTAATGGGTTTCTCCCACTTTATTTCTCCCTTTGACTGATTTTGGCTTCAAAGGTTATTTCCCCTGGGCTGGGACCATATTTTCCCCCAGAGGTACACTGGTAAAATAACAGACATACTTATTTTTTTGTGTGGGGTGGGGGGAATATTAAGGTATTATTGATATACACTCTTAGGAACGTTTCACGTGAGAAAACAATGTGGTTACTACATTTACCCATATTATCAGGTCCCCACCCATACCCCAATGCAATCACTGTCCATTGGTGTAGTAAAATGCCACAGAGTCACTGTTTGCCTTCTCTGTGCTACACTGTTTTCCCTGTGACCCCCCACACCATGTGTGCTAAACATAATACACCTCAATCCTCTTCTCCAACCCTCCCCACACACCTCCCCTTTGGTAACCACTAGTTCCTTCTTGGAGTCTCTGAGTCTGCTGCTATTTTGTTCCTTCAGTGTTGCTTCATTGTTATACTCCACAAAGGAGGTAAATCATTTGGAACCTGTCTTTCTCCCCCTGGCTTATTTCACTGAGTATAATACTCTCCAGCTCCATCCACATTGTTGTAAATGGTAGAATTTGTTTCTTTCTTATGGCTGAGTAGTATTCCTTTGTGTATATGTACCACCTCTTCTTTATCCATTCATCCACTGATGGATGCTTAGGTTGCTTCCATTTCTTGGCCATTGTAAAAAGTGCTGCAATAAACGTAGAGGTGCATATGTCTTTTTGAATCTGACAAGTTGTATTCTTAGGGTAAATTCCAAGGACTTGGATTCCCAGGTCAAATGGTATTTCTATTTTTCGTTTCTTGAGGAACCTCCATATTGCTTACATTCCCACCAGTAGTGTAGGTGGGTTCCCCTTCCTCCACATCCTTGCCAGCCTTTGTTGTTCTTAGTCTTTTGGATGCTGGCCATCCTTAGTGGTGTTAGGTGATATCTCATTGTGGTTTTAATTTGCATTTCCCTGATGATTAGCGATGTGGAGCATCTTTCCATGTGTCTGTTGTCCGTCTGAATTTCTTTGGAGGAGTGTGTGTTCACATCCTCCGCCCATTTTTTAATCGGTTTATTTGCTTTTGGGTTGTTGAGGTGGGTGAGTTCTTTATATATTTTGGATGTTAACTGCCTGTTGGGTATGTCATCTACAAATTCGTAGACAGCAACTTTTTCTATTTTGTTTTTCTGAATTCTTAATTGACTACTGGTCCAAAACTGTATTTGATCCACCTCCCTAAAGCTACTAAAACTAGCTTAAAATGCATTTTAGACCCAAATGTACAACCTAAAACCAAAAAACTTCTGGGAAAACACAGGACAAAATTTTCTGAACATTTAGTTGAGAAAAGTGATTTTTAGATACAAGATTCATGAAAGAAAATAAAGATAAATTCGATTTCATCAAATGAAGAACTTTGAGAGATATTGTAAAGAGAATGAAAATGTTTATTTTGTAAATGTTTATTTTATAAGTGAACAAAAGAACAATGTTTAAATATCAACAGGGTTTCTCTAACCAACAATCCCAATAAATGGGTTTTCATGCTCTTGGAGGGGATGAGCTAATATTATAAAGATGTCAACCCTCCCTAAATTCATCCATAAATTCAGTGCAATTTCATTAAAAAATTCAGTTGAGAAAATATTTACAAATCACATATGTAATAAAGGGGTTGTATCCAGAAATACATTAAGAACTCTGAAAGTTCAATAATAATAAGAAAACAGAGAACCCAATTTTTAAAAATCCCAAAGCCCTTTTATCATTGGCCCCTTTGTCATAGGCGCATCCTTTGGCTAATGAGTATCGTTTTAAATTATTATTGTAAAAGTGTCAGAAAGATGGGCGCCTAACGGTTGAGTACACTCATCTCTCGGGGAATGAGATACTTTTTTTCTTTTCGTTTGTGGGCATTTTGTTTTTGTTGTTTTTGAGAATGGTTGTTAAACTTTTTTTTTAAGTTTATTTTGATATCATTAATCTACAATTAAATGAGTAATATTATGGTGATTACACTACCCCCTTCATCAGGTCCCCCCCCCCCGCAACCCCATTACAGTCAGTGTCCATCAGTGTAGTGAGATGCCATAGAGCGTTTGCGGGCATTTTGACTTCCAATTCTCGTGTATTGCGCCTTAAATTCTGGCCCCCTTCCCCTTTCTTTTTCATTCATATTTTTAAAGATTGCCTGGCTGGCCAATTTGGAGCGGGGTGATGTGGGGGCGGCCGTGCAGAGCGTGTAGCGACCACGGTATTGGTGGGGAGGGGTGGCCTGGCGGCCTGGGGGGCGGAGCCTCCTGACAGTCCCGCGGCGGCTTCTTCGGTGTCGGGGCGCGGGCCGTCAGGGCTGCCCACTCCGCGGGAGCCGTGTCCACGCTCAGTGTTGGGGTGGGGGGGGCCCGGGAAAGGGCTGCGTTTGGGGTGAGGCCGCTCTCGCTGCGGGGTCTCCATCCTCTTAACGGCCGAGGCGGCGCTTCGCTGCGGAGACGGAGCGAGACCCGCCGGACGGCGGCTGCGCGAAGGTAAGGCCGCCGTGCCGGGTCCGAGCCGCCTGCAGGGCCGGGGCTGCCGGCGCCCTGGAGCCCCGGCTCCCTCGCTCCTCAGTCCGCACGGCGAGTCGCGGTGGAGGCCGAGGCCGAGCGCGCCCGGCGGGGTCGGCCCGCCATCGTCCTCGGCCTGCTGCTGCGCGTGCGCGGGGCGGCCTGCGGGGGCAGCTGTGTCCCCAGAGAGGCACGTCTGGGGCCCCGGAGGGAGGTTCCCGCGGACGCGAATGTGCCCTATAGGCCCTCGCGGAACAAAGCATCTCCACTGAGGCGAGACGCAGCGGGTCAGGCGCAGGGGCCCCGCGGGAGGAGACCCCTTCCCCTGCCATGTCTGCCCGAGACCCGCTAGAGCTTCCGAAGAAAGGCAGGGGAGTCCCAGAAAAGGCGGTCCCGCCCAGAGGGGCCCTGGCTCGGGGTGCTTCCCCCCATTCGGAAGCTGGCCGTCCCTGTGCGGCAGAGGGAGGGGAGCTGGGGCCGCGGGCGGCGGCGAGGGGCCGCCTGCGGGAGAAGCGCCACCGCGCGGGGGATGCCGGGAGGTTTGTCTTCAGCCCCCGCCCGCCCCTCCGCTCCTTTTCCTCCAGTTCTTCCCAGAAGCTGCGCGGCTGTCTAACCGTGTCCAGTCACCGCGGCCTGCGTCTGTACAGGTTCTGTCTTTCCAGATCTCACAGGGTCAAGAGGAGTCGTTCAGAAAGCTGCTGGGTCACCTTTGTCTCATTTGACAGGAGGGAAGAAAGACTCTGAAAAGGGAAGCGGCTTGTCAGGGTCAGGAAGAGGTGGGGAGACATCAGTCACGGGCTCCTGGATTGCTGCTGTCCACGCAGACGTGCAGAAACAAATTTCCTCTTAAAAGATGCTTTTGAGGAACTGCAATCAAATTAGAAAAGAGAGTTTTAGAAACGACCTTTGTTGAAGGCACTTATTCCCTTTTTCCAAACCTTCACGAGGATTCTCGGAATCAAGGCTTTAACATTATTGGTAAGTAAAACAGATAAACAAAATAGCCTTTGGGGTTTATCTTCCCCTGCAACATCAGTTTTAAAGAGGGTATCATATTTCATATTTTGAGATGCTACTGTTTGCTTAATAATTCTATTTTAAATGTTTCTGTGTCAGTGAGAGGGAGCAGAGTAGTTAAAGCACTAAAGAACATTGCAGGTTTAAACAGGCTCTGAGGGATGGATGTTATCTTCCTTTTCTTCTCCAGGATCAAAGATGACCCAGCTGGTGTAGTTTTTAGTAGAAAATTGAGGAGATCCAAGGGCAGCCAGCACTCATTATTCTGTTCCTCCTTCCTTCTCTTTCAGGTGTGCCTTCCCAGCTCTCCCTGCTCTTCCAAGAACAACAGAAAATGAACAACAAATCCCAGGTGAGTTTCTTTTATTCCCTGTTCCATGTCCGAGTGGGTGTCCTGGCTTCTCTAAATGTGTTCATATATTATGATGGAAATATGGAAATCAGTAAAAACCTTCTTCAGGTAAATGAAGAGTGAGCGAGTGGCTCCTGACCAGTGGCAGAGGTGACTGTCATCTGTGTAGGTTATGTGATCCTAGAGTCATCAAGGGTGAGTGGCACATTTGTCTTTGGTCTTCCTGATCTACACAGGATTTTCATTGACCACGAAGAGAAACCATCCAGTATTATGAGGACAGAAAGTCTTTCTGGACTGGAGTCTGGAAGAAATGTCTTTGAAGGTCTTCATGTAGGGAATGCCTTGTACGAACCCCCCTGTTGCCTGTAGTTGTTCTTGGTTGGAAGTGGAGGGCAGAACTCATTAGGGTTCCAAAGAGAGCTTTCTGAATATCCACTGTGATCAGGGGAAAAACCTAAGGCCATCTGGAGGAATGAAGTAAATGGACTGCGTGTCCTTAAAGTAACTCCTGAAAGTGTATAGGTTGGGCAGTAGATAGTTGAAACTCATCATCTTTGGCAAGTGTTTCTACCCATTCACACTTTTTTTATTAAGGTATCATTGATATACACTCTTAGGAAGGTTTCACAAGAGAAACAATGTGGTTACTACATTTACCCATATTATCAAGTCCCTACCCATACCCCAGTTCAGTCACTGTCCATCAGTGTAGTAAGATGCCAGAGATTCACTGTTTGCCTTCTCTGTGCTAGACTGTTTTCCCCGTGACTCCCCACAGCATGTGTACTAAACATAATATTCCTCAATCCCCATCTCCTGCCCTCCCGACCCGCCCTCCCATACTCCTCCCCTTTGGTCACCACTAGTCCCTTCTTGGAGTCTGTGAGTCTGCTCCTATTTTGTTCCTTCAGTTCTGCTTCATTGTTATACTCCACAAATGAGGGAAATCATTTGGTACTTGTCTTTCCCTGCCTGGCTTATTTCACTGAGCATATTATCCTCCAGCTCCATCCATGTTTTTGCAAACGGTAGGATTTGTTTCTTTCTTATGGCTAAATAGTAATCCACTGTGTATATGTACCATGTCTTCTTTATCCATTCATCTACTGATGGACACTTAGGTTGCTTCCATATTTTGGCTATTGTAAATACTGCTGCAGTAAACATAGGGGTGCATATGTCTTTTTGAATCTGACATCTTTCATTCATGGGTAAATTCCTAGAGTGGGATTCCCGGGTCAAATGGTATTTCTACTTTTGGAATTCGGAGGAACCTCCATATTGCTTTCCACAATGGTTGAACTAGTTTACATTCCCACCAGCAGTGTAGGAGGGTTCCCCTTTCTCCACATCCTCGCCAACATTTGTTGTTGTTTGTCTTTTGGATGGTGGCCATCGTTACTGGTGTGAGGTGATATCTCGCTGTGCTTTTAATTTGCATTTCTCTGATGATTAGCGATGTGGAGCATCCTTTCATGTGCCTGTAGGCCATCTGAATTTCTTCTTTGGAGAGTTGTATGTTCATATCCTCTGCCCATGTTTTAATTGGGTTATTTGCTTTTTGGCTGTTGAGGTGTGTGAGTTCATTGTATATTTCGGATGTTAACCCCTTGTCGGATATGTTGCTTACAAATATATTCTCCCATACTGTAGGATGCCTTTTTATTCTGCTGATGGTGTCCTTTGCTGTACAGAAGATTTTTAGCTTGATTTAGTCCCATTTGTTCATTTTTGCTTTTGTTTCCCTTGCCAAGGGAGATACGTTCAGGAAAAATTTCCTCCTGTTTATATTCAGGAGATTATTGCCTATGTTGTGTTCTAAGAGTTTTATGGTTTCATGACTTACATTCTGGTCTTTGATCCATTTAGAGTTTACATTTGTGTATGGAGTTAAACAATAATCCAATTTCATTCCCTTGCATGTAGATGTCCAGTTTTACCCACACCAGTTGTTGAAGAGGCTGTCATTTCCCCATTGTATGTCCGTGGCTCCTTTATTGTATATTAATTGACTATATATGCCTGGGTTTACATCTGGATTAGTCGGTTCCATTGGTCTGTGGGTCTGTTCTTGTGCCAATATCAAATTGTCTTGAGTACTGTAGAGCTTCAAGTCGGGGAATGTAATCCCCCCAGCATAATTCTCCCTTCTCAGATTGCTTTGGTTATTTGGGGTCTTTTGTAGTTCCATATGAATTTTAGAACTATTTGTTCCAGTTCATTTGAGAATGCTGCTGGTATTTTGATAGGGATTACTTTGAATCTGTAGATTGCTTTAGGCAGGATGGCTATTTTGAAAATATTAATACTTCCTAACCATGAGCATACAATGTATATCCATTTATTGGTATCTTCTTTAATTTCTCTCATGAATATCTTAGAGTTTTCAGGATGTAGGTCTTTAACATCCTTGGTTAGGTTTATTCCTAGGTATTTTTTAAATTCTTTTTGATGCAAGTGTGAATGGAATTGTTTTCCTGATTTCTCTTTATGCTAGTTCATCATTAGTGTATTGGAATGCAACCAATTTCTGTGTATTCATTTTGTATCCTGCAACTTTGCTGAATTCAGATATTAGTTCTAGTAGTTTTGGAGTGGATTGTTGTGCATTTTTTATGTACAATAACATGTCATCTGCAAACCGTGACAGTTTAACTTCCTTAACAATCTGAATGCCTTTTATTTCTTTGTGTTATCTGATTGCTGTGGCTGGGACCTCCAGTATTATGTTGGATAACAGTGTGGAGAGTGGGCATCCCTGTCTTTTTCCCAGTCGTAGGTGAAAAGCTTTCAGCGTTTCGCTGTTACGTATGATGTTGGTTGTGGGTTTGTCATATATGTATGGCCTTTATTATGTTGAGGTACTTGCTTGCCCTGTATACCCATTTTCTTGAGAGTTCTTATCATGAATGGGTGTTGAATTTGTCACATAGTTTTGCAGCATGTATGGAGATGATCATCTGATTTTTGTCATTCATCAGGGATATAGGTCTGTAGTTTTTTTTCGTGTGTGTGTGTGTTGTGCCTTTGCCTCATTTTGGTATTAGAGTGATGCTTGCTTCATAGAATGAGTTTGGAAGTATTCCCTCCACTTTTATTTTGTTGGAGAACTTTAAGGAGGTTGGGCATTATGTTTTCTCTAAATGTCTGATAAAATTCAGCACTGAATCCATCCATTCCTGGGGTTTTTGTTCTTGGGTCGTTTTTTTGATTACCAATTCAATTGCATTGCTGGTAGTTGGTCTGTTTAGATTTTCTGTTTCTTCGTGGATCTGTCTTGGAGGGTTGTATTTTTCTAGAAAGTTGTCCGTTTCCTCCAGATTATCCAGGTTGTTAGCATAGAGTTTTTCATAGTATTCTCTAATAATTCTTTCTATTTATGTGGTGTCTGTAGTGATTTTTCCTTTCTCATTTCTGTTTTTTTTTTTTTAATGTGTGTAGATTCTCTTTTTCTTCTTGATAAGTCTGGCTAGGGGCTTATCTATTTTGTTTACTTTTTCAAAGAACCAGCTCTTGGTTTCATTAATTTTTTCTAATTCTTCTCAATTTTATTTATTCCTTTTTCTGGATCTTCCTTATGTCCCTCCATCTGCTGACTTTGGGCCTCATTTGTTCTTCTTTTTCCAGTTTCAATAATTGTGAATTTTGACTATTCATTTGGGATTGTTCTTCCTTCTTTAAGGAGGCCTGGATTGGTATATACTTTCCTCCTCAGAGCTGCCTTCGCTGTGTCCCACAGAAGTTGGGGCGTTGTGCTGTTGTTTTCATTTGTCTCCATATATTGCTTGATCCCTGTTTTAATTTGGTCATTGATCCATTGATTATCTAGGAGCATGTGGTTAAGCCTCCATGTGTTTGTGTCCCTTTTGGTTTTCTCTGTACAATTTATTTCTAGTTTTATACCTTTGTGATCTGAGAAGTTGGTTGGTAGAATTTCAATCTTTCTGAGTTTACTGAGGGTCTTTTTGTGGCCTAGTGTGTGGTCTATTCTAGAAAATGTCCCATGTGTCCTTGAGAAGAATGTGTACCTGCTGCTTTTGGGTGTAGAGGTGTATACATGTCTGTTAAGTCCATCTGTTGTAGTGTGTTGTTCAGTGCCTCTGTGTCTTTTCTTATTTTCTGACCGGTTGATCTGGGCTTTGGAGTCAGTGGTGTGTTGAAGTCCCTTAAAATGAATGCATTGTATTCTGTGTCCTCCTTTAATTCTGTTAGTATTTGGTTCACATATGTAGGTGCTCCTGTGTTGGGTGCATAGATTTTAATAATGGTTATATCTTCTTGTTGTACTGACCCCCTTTATCATTATGTAATGTCCTTCTTTGTCTCTTGTGACTTTCTTTGTTTTGAATTCTATTTTGTCTGATACAAGTACTGCAACTCCTGCTTTTTTCTCCTTACCATTTGCACGAAATATCTTTTCCATCCCTTCACTTTTAATCTGTGTATGTCGCTGGGTTTGAAGTGAGTCTCGTGTAGTAGGCGGCATATAGATGGGTCTCGGTTTTTTATCCATCGATTCTATTACTCTGTGTCTTTTGATTGGTGCATTCAGTCCATTTACATTTAGGGTGATTATCAGTAGATATGTACTCATTGCCCTTGCAGGCTTTGGATTCGTGTTTACCAGAGGTTCAAGGACAGCTTCTTTACTGTCTACCAGTCTGACTTAACTCACTTATTATGCTGTTATAAACACAGTGTGATGGTTCTTCATTTCTCTCCCTTCTTTTTCTTCCTCCTCCACACTTTATATGTTGTGTTTTATTCTTTACTCTTTGTGTTTCCCTTGACTGATTTTGTGGATAGCTGATTTTGTTTTGCATTTACTTAGTATTTGATTGGTCTGTTTTCTTTGCTGTGGTTTTATTTTCTCTGGTGACATCTATTTAGCCTTGGGAGCACTCCCATGTAGAGCACTCCCTTTAAAATACACTGTAGAGATGGTTTGTGGGAGGTAAATTGCCTCAACTTTTGCTTATCTGGGAATTGTTTAATCCCTCCTTGAAATTGAAATGATAATCTTGCTGGATACACTATTCATGGCTTGAGACCCTTCTGTTTCATTGCACTGAATATATCATGCCATTCCCTTCTGGCCTGTAAGGTTTCTGCTGGCACATGTGATGATGGCCTGATGGGTTTTCCTTTGTAGGTGATCTTTTCTCTCTCTGTGGCTGCTTTTAAATGCCCGACTTTATCCTTGATCTTTGCCATTTTAATTATTATATGTCTTGATGTTGTCTTCCTTGGGTCCCTTGTGTCGGGAGATCTGTACACCTCCATGTCTTGAGAGACTATCTCCTTACCCAGATTGGGGAAGTTTTCAGCAATTACCTCCTCAATAATACTTTGTATCCCTTTTTCTCTCTCTTCTTCTTCTGGTACCCTATAATGTGGATATTGTTCTGTTTGGATTGGTCACACAGTTCTCTCAATTTTCTTTCACTCTTAGAGCTTAGAGATCCTTTCTTTGCTCTGTGCCTCAGCTTCTTAGTATTCCTCTTCTCTAATTTCTATCCCATTTACCTTCTCTTCTATTATACCTGATATGCTTTTAAATCCCTCCCTTGTATGTTTCATTTGAGATATGGAATTTCTTAATGATTGAATCTCCATCTTAAATTTGTCCCTGCAGTCTTGAATATTTTTATGTACCTCCATGAGCATGTTTATGATTTTTATTTTAAACTCTCTTTCAGGAAGATGGGTGAGTTTGATTTCATTTGGTCCTTTTGCTGAGGTTTGTGGTATTTTGGTCTGAACCAGTTTCCTTTGATGTTTCATAATTCTATGTGGTGCCTTCTAGTGCCCAGAAGCTCTAGTCTCTGGAGCTTCTCAGTCCCTAGAGTGAGGTTGGGGGTCATAGGGGAGTGGCGCTGGTGTCTTGGGTCAGGAAAGAGCTGTTTCCTGATTCCTGGCTGCAGTGCCTGTCTCCAGTATCAGAGAGAGTGGGCGAAGCACACAGGTGTAAGCGTCTGTGCTTGGTGTCTCTAGCTATTGTAGGCGGGGCCTCTGCCTGGCTTGTTGCCAGCACAGTGACTGCTGGTTTGCAAGCAGGTGCCCGCAGGCTGGAAGGAAGTTACAGCAGGCTGTGTGTCACAGTGTGGGAGGGGGGGCATCGGAGCTGAGGAGGCAGCCAGGGGGATGGGGCGCCTGAAGCTCCTCAATGTTCCCAACCCGCTGGGCTCAGTGCACCCAGACAACCTTGTCCACCTATCCCTTCTCCCCTCGCTGCTAGGAAGCTTCTCAGACCGCCTGCCTTTCCCTTATCCCAGAGCGGCGTGATGTGGATCCCCGTCCTCCACAAATGTCCGGAATCTCAGTCTGTCAAGCACTGCACCTGTCCCAGCTCCCCAACCCCGGCCACCTCCAAAGCACCACACAATGTAGGTCTGTGGTCCAAAGCAGGCCTCCAGGGCTGGCTGTTCAGCAGTTCAAGGCTTCCACTGACTCGCTGCTCCGTTTCTCTTCCTCCCACCGGTGAGCTGTGGTTGGCCAAGGGCTAGGGTCCCGCCGCATCAAGGCTTTTTTACGTTACCCTGTTTCTTGAGGTCTGCATGCAGCCTGGTGCAGCCTTCTTACCTGTTGCTGTTTTAGGGCTAGTTGTATTAATGATATTTTCACATTATATGTGGTTTGTGAAGAAATTCTCTGTCTCACATCTCATGCCATCTTGAATCTCACTGCTGAATTTTACCACGCATGTAGAGAAGGCATAATGCCCATTCCCCTTAACGTTTTCCAAAAAATAGAAGAGGAGGGAATACTTCCAAACTCATTCTTTGAAGCTAGCATCAGTGTAATACCAAAACCAGGCAAAGACCCCACAAAGAAAGAAAATTACAGACCAATATCCCTGATGAACATAGATGCAAAAATACTCAACAAAATATTAGCAAACCAAATACAAAAATACATCAAGAGAATCATACACCATGATCAAGTGGGATTCATCTCAGGGATGCAAGGATGGTACATCATTCGAAAATCCATCAACATTATCCAACACCTGAACAAAAAGAAGGACATAGACCACATGATCATCTCCATAGATGCTGAAAAAGCATTCGACATCCATTCATGATAAAAGTCTGAACAAAATGGGTATAGAGTGCAAGTACCTCAACATAATAAAGGCTGTATGTGACAAACCCACAACCAACATCATACTTAACAGCAAGAAGCTGAGAGCTTTTTACCTAAGATCGGGAGGAAGACAGGGATGCCCACTCCCCACACTGTTATTCAACATAGTACTGGAGGTCCTAGCCACGGCAATCAGACGACACAAAAAATACAAGGCACCCAGATTGGTAAAGGAGAACTTAAACTGTCACTATTTGCAGATGGGTGACATGATATTGCACATAATAAACCCTAAAGACTCCACTCCAAAACTACTAGAACTAATATCTGAATTCAGCAAAGTTGCAGGATACAAAATTAATACACAGAAATCTGTTGCTTTCCTATACACTAACGATGAATGAGCAGAAAGAGAAATAAGGAAAACAGTTCCATTCAAAATTACATCAAAAAGAATAAAATACCTTGGAATAAACCTAGCCAAAGAAGTGAAAGACCTACACCCTGAAAACTACAAGACACTGTTATGAGAAATTAAAGAGGACACTGACAAATGGAAATTCATCTCATGCTCTTGGCTAGGAGAATTAATATTGTCAAAATGGCCATCCTGCCCAAAGCAATCTACAGCTTCAATGCAACCCCTATCAAAATAGCATCAGCATTCTTCAAGAACTGGAACAGATAGTTCTAAAAATCATATGGAAGCACTAAAGACCCCGAATAGACAAAGCAATCCTGAGAAGGAAGAATATAGCAGGGGGGATGTCACTTCCCAACTTCAAGCTCTACTACAAAGCCACATTAATCAAGACAATCTGGCACTGGCACAAGAACAGACTCACCATCCAGTGGACCAGAATAGAAAGTCTGGATACTAACCAAAATATATATGGTCAATTAATATATGATAAAGGAGCCATGGATATACAATGGGGAAATGACAGCCTCTTCAGCTGGTGTTGGCAAAACTGGACAGCTCCATGTAAGAGAATGAAACTGGATCATAGTCTAACATCATACACAGAAGTAAATTCAAAATGGATCAAAGACGTGTATGTAAGTCATGAACCCATAAGGCTCTTAGAAAACACATAGGCAGAAATCTGTTGGACATGAACATGAGCAACTTCTTCATGAACATAGCTCCCTGGGCAAGGGAAACAAAAGCAAAAATGAACAAGCTGGACTACATACATCAAGCTGAAAAGCTTCTGTAACAGCAAAGGGCACCATCAGCAGAACAAAAAGGCATCCTACAGTATGGGAGAATATATTCATAAATGACATATCCAATAAAGGGTTGACATCGAAAAAATATATAAAGAGCACAGGCACCTCAACAACAACAAAAAAGCAAACAATCCTATTAAAAAATGGGCAGAGGATCTGAACAGACACTTCTCCAAAGAAGAAATTCAGATGGCCAACAGGCACATGAAAAAATGCTCCATATCGCTAATCATCAGGGAAATGCAAATTAAAACCACAATGAGATACCACCTCACACCAGTAAGGATGGCACCATCCAAAAGACAAACAACAACAAATGCTGTTGAGGATGTGGAGAAAGGGGAACCCTCCTACACTGCTGGTGGGAATGTAAACTAGTTCAAGCATTGTGGAAAGCAGTATGGAGGTTCCTCAAAAAACTCAAAATAGAAATACCATTTGACCCAGGAATTCCACTCCTAGGAGTTGCATGCAAGAATGCAGCAGCCCAGTTTGAAAAAGACATATTCACTCCTAGATTTTATCGCAGCAGAATTTACAATAGCCAAGAAATGGAAGCAACCTAAGTGTCCATCAGTAGAGGAATGGATAAAGAAGAGGTGGGACATATGCACAATGGAATATTATTCAGCCACAAGAAGAAAACAAATCCTACCATTTGCAACAACATGGATGGAGCTAGAGGGTATTATGCTCAGTGAAATAAGCCAAGCCGAAAAAGACAAGTATCAAATGATTTCACTCATCTGTGGAGTATAAATACAAAGAAAAAAACTGAAGGAACAAAACAGCAGCAGACTCACAGAACCCAAGAACGGACTAATAGTTACCAAAGGGAAACGGACTGGGGAAGATGGGTGTGAAGGGAGGGATAAGAGGGAAAAGGGGGCATTATGATTGCAAATGTAATGTTGGGGGGGCATGGGGAGGGCTGTACAACTCAGAGAAGACAAGTAGTGACTGTATAGCATCTCACTACACTGATGGACAGTGAGTGTAATGGGGTTGGTGGGGGGGCCTTGATGAAGGGGGTAGTTTAATAATCATAATATTGCACATGTAATTGTAGATTAATGATCCAAAATAAATTATAAAAAAAAGAATACTTTGGAGAAGGTAATAAAAGAAGAAGTGATTTAAAAAAAAGAATATATGGGATGTGAACAATTTCCAGGGATGTGTTGTTTTAATTTGTCTGATTTTTCGCATACTATTCAAGATCAAATAGACAACATTCACCATGGTATTGATAAGTTTTCACAAATGCCTGGATTGTTAAATTTGTTTCATTGGATATGGCCTATAATTGTAGGTCTAATACTGTTATGCACTTGTATTCCTGTTCGCCTAGTGTGTGGGCGGAAGGCAGTTGTTGGTCTTTTAAAGCTAATAAAAGCATATGCTACTTTTCAAGAATTAACTTCCAGAAATAAGTGATTCCTTTTAAACAACTTTGTGAAATCATATACTGATTCCCCACCTGCATTTGCTGCAAGAAAATAATCATGTATATTGTGATTTTATCCAGAATTATAGCTGCTGGCTGTCCTCTCTTTCATATTTTATCTCCCTGTTTGGTCCCAGGAGATGGCTGGTTAGCCAGAGACGGGTAAGATTCCTCATGGGAGGAACAACCTAAGACAGGCACAGTCGCAAGGGACCTCAGGTGAGCAACGTGGGGGCCAACTGAGGTGAGGCATAGAACCTCACCCCTCCAGACGAGGGAGACATTGCCTGTGACAACCTATATCACAGGCCGAGCCCAGCTAATCATTATTCTGGTACCTTCCACAAATACATGCATATGCATTTGCATCAATTAAAACAAAAAAGGGGGAAATGTGGGATTCACTTATAATTTAAGTATAAAAATCATATGAATAATCACAGTTGACTTGATTGATTATAGTAACTGAATTAGTTTCTCTGATATGACTGTCTTTGCATTATTCACCTTGTGAGAACTTGTTCACTATGTTCCTTGCATTGTTCACCTTGTGGGAGCTTGTTCACTGTACTGGAACTTGTTCGTTGCATGGTGAGCAATAATGTCTTGTGTATTGAAAAGTTGTTAAGAGAAAAAACCTCAAAAGTTCACATCGCAAGAAAAAATATTTGTAAGTATGTATGTTGAAGGATGTTAACTAAACTTACTGTGATAATCATTTCACAATAAAAAATATAATTAAAAAAACAAAAACAAAATAGCAATAGATTTATAGACACTGGGAAGAGACTGGTGGTTACCAAGGAGGAGGGAAGTAGCTGGGGATGGGGGGTGGGAGGACTGTTGAACCACTGTGATGTACATTTGATAAAATAAAATAAAGAAGTCACAGAAAAAAGAAAAAAGAACCCAAGAATGGACTAACAGTTACCAAAGGGAAAGGGACTGGGGAGGATGGGTGGGAATGGAGGGATAAGGGGAATAAAACAGGCATTATGATTAGCAGACATAATGTAGTGGGGGGGCCACGGGGAGGGGTGTACAACAGAGAGAAGACAAGTAGTGATTCTATAGCATCTTACTATGCTGAAGGACAATGACTTGTAATGGGGTGTGTGGGGGGACGTGATGATGGGGTGAGCCTAGTGAACATAATGTTGCTCAGGTCATTGTAGATTAATGATACCAAAGTAAATAAATAAATAATAATCCCTGAAAAAAAAACTTTTCCTGCCCAAAAGAAGGTGGGAAAAGAGTAATAAAGAAAAAATATTGCAAATCTTTAACAGCAAATTTTTTAACTCAACTATATCAATAATTTCATTAAGTATAAATGGACTAAACAGATCAATTAAAGGCCAGAGATTTTTACAGTGAATAAAGAGACAAGATGTGAAAGTGTGTGTGCCATACTAAATGAGAAACCAAAAATGGGATTATCTGTCAACAAGCATTCTGTAGGTCTATACCATCATACTGATAATGGTAAAAATGTGAGGAAAAGCAGATAAGCTGAACTTTCAAGTTTATTCAGAGGACCCTGATCACTTTGACTATGGAAATCTTCTCCACTTCAAAATCCTGTCTCCTGCATCCTTTATTTTAGCCCTGGAAGGAGCCAAAGTCACCAAAATTGAAGGCTGTACTCATCAGCATGGGCATTCTATGACAAATATGTTTCCCAAAATCTTTTTTGAGTCTTAGTTACCTGGGTTTCTTTGTTGTGTCTCCTTTGCAAAAAAAAATTGTTTTGGTCATTTCATACCCCCTTACACCTTTCAACATACCAGAAGATGTTTAAAGCAAGTAAGTATTTAAAGAATTAATAGTAACAGTGTATGTGTGTTTACTATGTAAGTAATAGAAAAATGTATGAGAACAATGGAACAAGGACTGAGAAGCAAAGTCATACTGTTATAAATTCTTTCACATGAAGTAACACATTTGAAGATAGATTCAGATTTTTCAAAATGTACATTGTAGACCCTGTAACAGTTAATAAAAAATATTTTAAAAGAAATATAGGTAAGAAGTAGAGAAGATAAAAATAATTTTTAGAGTGCTCAATAAAGGTAGATAAAGCAGGAAAAAAAGAAAAAACAAGAAATGAACCAAAGAAAACAGCTAGCAAGACAATATATTTTAATCCAACTATACAAACAATAACTTTAAAGGTGAATTGTTTAACAGTTAAGAATTGACAGACTGGATAAAAAAAAGCATGACCCAACTGTATGAGGTTAACTAGTCAGGGTTCTCCAGAGAAACAGAGCCAGTAGAATGGATCACATAGGCCAAGAAGTTCCACACCATGTTGTCTGCACACTAGAGAACAAAGAAAACTGGTGGTGTAATTCAGTCCAAGTCTGAAGGCCTGAGAACCAGAGGAACTAATGGTGTAAGTTCCAGTGTCTAAAATCCCAAGAATCAAGAGACTTATCATTTAAGTCCCAGCCCAAGTCAGAGGCCCAAGAACCAGGAGCACCGACGTCCAGGGGCAGAAGATGGCATCTCAGCTCACACGGAGAACAAATTTGTCCCTCCTCTTGCCTTTTCATTCCATTCGAGCTCTCAACTAATTGAACAATGTCTACCCACGTTGGTGAGAGTGACCTCTTTACTCAGTCTATTGATTCAGATGTTAATCTCTTTTCAGAAACACCCTCATAGATGCACCCAGAAATGTTTTACCAGCTCTCTGGGCATCCCATAATCAAGTTGACACATAAAATTAACTATTACGGAGGTCTACAAGAAACCTATTTTAATATTATGACAGACTTTTAGTTTCAGTACAACATGTAATGAATTTGGAAGTTATAACTCACATGCTTACAGGAAAAAGATGGGAAAACTGAAAATCAATGGCTTTTCTTGGACCCATCAAAGAGCTGACATTGCATGGCAAACTGCCACCCCAAAATCTGGATAGAAAGGCAAATCTAGTCAAACCTGAGATGTGCTTACCTAAAGCAAAATCCACTGGAGTCATAAACTGGGAAAAAATATTTAAATGGTAGTTTTGATGAGTTGCTGGAGGTTGAGTGAAAAACTTCTCGGAGCTACATATCGGTAGCGAAGACAGGACCTATTTCATAAGTTTTACTCCCAAGAACGTCACCAAATTTCTCAAGGGTGAGAAGTTGAAGAAGATCCCCTCATGGCTCTGGCAGGAGGAGGAGGAATAGAAATCACTGAAAAATGTGCCCAGCATGTTTTCTGTAACAAAAGCCTAGTCTCTCAGGGAAAGACTTTAGCAAGGTCACACAGTGTGGGCAGCTTACAGCCCCACTGCATGTACCCACCAACTCCGGCAGCCGGAGTGGTGCAAGTCTAGGCTGCAATCTGAGACGGTCAAGATCACCTGGAGAAGGTGCAGGATAAATACTCATCGCCAGAGTCTTAATTGCTGCCCCCAGAGCTAAAGTTTCCATGGTGAAAAAAGCTTGAGAAATGCTGCTAATGAGTCATATAGCACATTAACATAGTAATGACTCAGACCTCCATACATAAAACTGTTGTTACAAGTTTACTCTCAATCCTGTTTGTACTGTCAGAACCATCTGAAGAGTTTATTTTTAACAAATACAACACCTGCGTCCCGCCCCACACCTGAGGGGCCGATATCAAAACTCAAAAAAGAAGAAAATAATTGCTAAATGGGTACAGTGAGAGGAAAACTTTTCTCAGCAAAAGATTCAAGTTCATTGCAATAATCAGCGAAGGAAACCAGAATGTGTTTATCCAAAAATACACCATCTTTGACATAGAAATTTTGAGCTGAAGTGAATTCAGCAGTAGCAAACTCAGAAAAACCTCCCCCTTTACTGCCTAAAGGCAGGATACAAATTCTTTTTACTCAATTACTCCATTCGTTTCTTTTACTCAATTACTACATTACTCCATTAGTTTCCTTAGATACGTATGTCCCCACAGTCTGCCGCCTTGGAATGGAAGTCTTTAAACTGCTTCGTCCTGTCATTTCTCCAAGACGTGTTGTTCTCTGTTAAAGATACTACTATGTAAGCCAGAATTCTAAACCACCACTTTGAGTTACTCTTCATTTTTGTTTTCTCCTATGTTCTGTGCACTGCATATGTTAATAACCGATTTTCTCATTAATCTTTTTGCTCGAGACCCAGCCAAAAACCTAAGATGAGCAAAGGTGAGTTTTACCTCCCCTACAGTAGTATAAAAGGGGGCTCATGAAAGCTTAAGAGGAAAAGGTTTGGAATCACTGCCACCAGGGATGTAAAAGGATGTCAAGGGATGAAAAAACAAAGTTTTTTTTTTTTTTACCAAGGAGCTCAAAGAGCCCACCTGGAGTCAGAGAGCAAGACTTTGTAACAGAACCAGTCAACCTGGTTCAACAGCCCAGAAGGAAGAGTGGGGGAAAGGCACTGATGAGTTTCCTAAGGGCAGGAAACTAACAAGGCGGGTACTGGAGGAAGAGCTGATGGCTTAAATCAACAGAAATTGATTATCTCACGGTTATAGAAGGCTGGAAGTCTGAAATCAAGGTGTCGGTAGGGCTGTGCTCCTTTGGAAGCTTCTAGGGAAGGATTCTTCCTTGCCTTTTCCAGGTTCTAGCAGCTCCGGGTTCATGGCAGCATGACTCCAGTCTCTCCCACGGCCATCTCCCTGTGTCTTCACATATGGCTTTTCCGTGTGTGTGTGTGTGTGTGTGTACAAATTTCCCTCTAATTATAGGGACACCAGTCATCTCAGATTAGGGCCCACCCTAATGGCCCCGTCGTAATTTCCAAATAAGGTCATATTCACACACAGGACTTCAACACATCTTTTTGGAAGGCACAGTTCAGCTCATAACAGTGATATGTTAGAGAGTTAAGGAGAACTCAGCAGATATCACTGAATGTGGGGTTTCTGAGGCTGAATAGGATGACAAGCCGCGATGGGCAAGGACAGAGGCAAGGGGAGAGCAGATAGGGAGGGCGCTGAAAGTCTGTAAGGCTTGTTAAATCACTGCCAGAGAGTCTGGGAGTTCTGGGAGGATATTAAATGTTAGTAGTGGTGACATTATCTGCAACTTTACATTTTCTTTACGCTTTTTGTATGTTCCAAGTTTCCTACACTAAGTACACAATTTTTATAATCAGAGATGGATCATTATTTAAAGAGAACTATGCAGTCATTGTCACAATCCTTTGAGTGTGTAGTCAGAAAAAAGGCAAAGTGAGGAAAACACACAAGGTAAAAATGTGTAACAAAATTAAAGCCTGAAACAAAGATGACACTGACCCACAGTCAGCAATACAAATAAATGTAGGGAGGAAAGGGTGTAGGCTTTCTCTTGGACAGATCTGGATTTAATCCCAACACTTGAATATGCCAGCTCTAAAGGTTTTTTTCTTTTTTATAAAAAGAGGATTGCATTTCCATCTCAGCTGTTTAGAGCATTATGTGAAGGGGCTGGCATGATATAAATACTTACCAAGCGTTTCCCTGCATTTTCAGTATGACATTAATAACCCTGTATATACAGTATATGAATTTGACAAATGGCTAGCATTTCATAAACTTGAGGGCAGAGACATGGGCGGTTGAAGAGAGTAATAGCATGGCCAGGGTAAGGGAAGATTTCCTCAATTTTCTGATCCAGAAAAGTGAGGGATAACAGCACTTACTGGAAAGAAGGGGAATTACACAACTGAATAGAAAGGGAGTCTATAAATCTGTTAAATTTCAAAAAAAGTGAGATAAGCCCATATGTGTTGGGATGTCTATATTATGTGCCTATGACACCAGTTAGAGGACACTTCAGCCTGCAAGTGACCAAAAGGTGGCAGAAAATGCCTTAAACAATAAGGAAACAGTAATCTCACATAACAAGAAACTTGGGATTAGGGAAATTCCAAGTTTAATGATGCCAACAAAGACCACATTTCTCCTTCCCACCTGCTACTACTGTGCTCACCTCAGTTTCAATATACTGCTAACAGAAGAGGGGCTGCGTGCCCCCAAACACCTTTTAAAAACTACAAAAACTTTCCCCAGAAGCACCCCGGCAAATGTCTCATCCTGTCTCACTGTCCGGAACTACCCCTCCTGAAGCACATGGAGGGCACATACCAAACAGTTCAGTTAGAAACAGAACCAGAAGAGGAGGGGAAGAGTGGGGCAAGTGGCTTTTGGAAAGGTAGCCAACAGGGTCTGCCCTGTGTGTCCATGAGCAGTGTACAAAACATGAGACTGGAATCTGCATGGACAGTACTGATATGCCAGCCTGATGGATATGTATCAAGTGGCAGAGGAGGGCCAGGGGATGTACAGGGAGAGGCGCTTGGGCAGGGGAAGAAGAGCCTCATTTCCCACCAGTCAGTGGGAGGATGACTAAAGATGCTAATGGACTCAACCAAAAAAACGGCCGGAGGCGTGAGACCTTAGGACAAGAGAAAGTGTGGAGGTGCGCTCCATCCACAGCATTGTAGAACGAGAGGTCCCCAGCCCCATGATCTAGGAAGACTCCCACCCGGCGAAGAGAGGGCTCCTGCTTAGCAGGACTTACAGGGACGCCTACTAGGGGCTGATAGCCTGCTGAACTCCAACGGAGCACCCAGATTCCCCCTTCGGGGGACATTTGCGAATGATCCATAATCCCCATAACGTCCTCCCGACACACCCCCACAGCAATCTCCAGGCTATCTCGGTTCTCAACTTCCCAATAATGTTTCCCTGAAGTGAAAACATTTTTCCCCAAAACACAGGGTAAGTGCTGAAATCTCTCCACAAAGCATGTGTTCTTCTGAGGAGACTTCCATCCAGCAAAGTAGCTCCACGCTGAAGAAAATAATGGCCAGGAACCGGCTGACGATGCATTTTTCACGTATCTCCCTTCCTGGGAGAGGAGCAGTTTGGGATGAGCTGTGTTTTCAGACAGATTTACAGCCACTGCAGAGAAAACAAGAGCTGAGATAAATACCACCACCAACCCTGCTCCAGAAATGCCCCTCGGTTCCAGCTTCAGTTCCATCCTCATCCTCATCCTCCTAACAAGCAGTTAGGGGTGAGACTCCTCATGGCCTCCCCACTGATCCTCAGCTGGGCCTACGAGGTGCAGCACGGCCTTTAGCAACGTGAAATCTTCATTTCCCCTCTGCTGTAAAAGACTAAGATCTAGAATATGGGGGAGCTTATTATTTCATGATCCCAAGTCTTCACAGTAAGCATAAGATTTGAAGGAAAACAACATTCTGACCTTGAATGAGGGCCAGACCAAGGCTGCCGACTGGCTGGCTCTCTGCACAGGCACACACAGATGTCACCATGAACGGGGTTTCTCTTCACTGGCTTGGTGGTTCCCCAGGCATCTCCCCAGACCCCCCAAGAGATCATTCAAAACAGAACATACTAGTGTAGGTCCCCTTCCGCCCTCTGGGATTAAGCCCCTGCGCACATGCTGACATCTTGTCTTCTCTGTCCTCTATGGAATAAGGGCATTACCTCCACCCAAACACTCACACTTGATACCATGAGCTTATGTCTCTTCTTTCCCTCTGACCCTTGATGGCTAATTAGCTGCCAAGTCCTATCAGTTCTACCTCCCAAATGTCACTCAGGTTCGTTTCCTCCTCTCCATCCCTACTGCCGCTATCTTTACTCAGACCTTCTCACTTCAACTGTGTCTCTAACTTCCTCCCTGCCTCTAAATTCTTCCCCTTCCCAGACTTTCCATGCCTGTCTAGTTTGTTTGTTTTTTTAAATAAGGAATTGATGTTAGGTTTTGACAAATGCTTTTTCTGCATGTACTGAGATGATCATACACTTTTCCTTTTTTTGAGTTTGCTACTAAAATTTTGGGAATTACATTCATTTTAAAATGCTAAACCAGCCCTGCTTTTCTGGGATAAATCCCATTTGGTTGTGATATATTCTGCTTTTTTTTTCCTTTTTTTTTTATTTTGGTGTCATTAATATACAATCGCATGAGCAACACTGTGGTTACTAGACTCCCCCCATTATCAAGTCCCCACCACACACCCCATTACAGTCACTGTCCATCAGCGAAGTAAGATGCTATAGAGTCACTACTTCTCATAATGCCCCTTATTCCCCTTCTCCCTCCCTTCCCACCCAACCTCCCCAGTCCCTTTCCCTCTGGTAACTGTTAGTCCATTCTTGGGTTCTGTGAATCTGCTGCTGTTTTGTTCCTTCACTTTTTTTCTTTGTTCTTATACTCCACAGATGAGTGAAATCATTTGGCACTTGTCTTTCTCCACCTGGCTTATTTCACTGAGCATAATACCGTCTAGCTCCATCCATGTTGTTGCAAATGGTAGGATTTGTTTTCTTCTTATGGCTGAATAATATTCCATTGTGTATATGTACCGCATCTTCTTTATCCATTCATCTACTGATGGACACTTAGGTTGCTTCCATATCTTGGCTATTGTAAATAGTGCTGCAATAAACATAGGGGTGCATCTGCCTTTCTGAAACTGGGATCCTGCATTCTTGGGTAAATTCCTAGGAGTGGGATTCCTGGGTCAAATGGTATTTCTATTTTTAGTTTTTTGAGGCTATATTCTGCTTTTAATACATTGTTAGATTCAATTTGCTGAAATTTTCTTTAGAATTCTCCCATCTGTATTCATGAGGTACATTAATCTATAGTTCTTGTCATGTCTCTGATTTTGGCAACATGATAATGCAGGCCTCATAGAATGAATTAGGAAATATTCTCTTCAATTTTTTATGATTTTGTTTAGGGTATTTATTTCTTAAATGTTTGGTAAATTCACCAGTGAAGCTACTTGGGAAGATTTTTAACACCAATTTCTTTAATAGAAATAAGGTTATTCCAGTTAACTATTTTTTCTTGAGTAAGCTTTGGTTATTTGTGCCTTTTAAGGACTTGTCCATTCATCTACATTGTCGAATTTATGAGCATAAAGTTGCTTAATATTCCCTTATTATCCTATTAATATCTATGGAATCTGTAGTGAGGTGGCCTCCCATTACCAATATTAGTAATGTATGTCTTCTCCTTTTTTCTGGTCATTCTGGTTAAAGAAGTAGCAGTAAAATCGATATTCTCAAAGAACAAGCTTTTTGTTTGATTTTTCCATTGTTTTTCTGTACTGCAATGATTTCTGCCCTGATTTTTATTATTTCCATTCTTCTGTTTACTCTTGGCTTTATTTGTTCTTCCTTTCTCTAGTGACTTAAGGTGGAAACTAAGGCCACTGATTTGAGAGCTTTTTTCTTTTCTAACATAGGTGGTTGGTGCTATAAATTTCCCCTAAAGTAATGCTTTACTTGCATTCCACAAATTCTCATATATTGATTTCCTTTTCACTCACTTCAACATACTTTTTCCCTTTTGATTTCTCCATTAATTCATGGGTTACTGAAAAGTGTTTTAGTTTCCTAATACTTGGGGATATTCCAAGGATATTTTTGTTACTTATTTCTAACTTAAATGCATTATGGTCAGAGAAAATACATTCATAATTTGAATTCTTTTGAATTTACTGAGATTTGTTTTATGGCCTATCTTTGTCTGTACAGGAAAATGTTCCATGCACACTTAAAAAGGATGCATACTCTGCTGTTGGTTATTCTATAAACACCAGTGGGGTCAAGTTGGTTACTAGCGTTACTCGAGTCTTCTATATCTTCCTGATTTTCTGCCTACTTGTTCCAGTAATTATTGACAAAAAGGTACTGAAAACTTCCAGCTATAATTGTGGATTTGTCTATTTCTCCTTGCAGCTCTATTTGTTTTCCCTTAATATATTTGAAGCTCTATTATTAGATATGTAAATGTTTACAACTGTTATGTCCTCCTGATAAACAGACCCCTTTGTCATTAGGAAATGACCTTGTTTATCTCTGGTATTATTCTTTGTTCTTAAATCTACTTTGATGTTAATATAGCCACTCCAGATTTCCTTTGACTGTTTGTATGGTGTATCTTTTTCCATTGTTTCACTTTTAATATATATGGGTCTATATTTAAGGTGTTTCTTGCAGCATGTAGTTGAGACTTGCTTTTCATCCAACTAATCTCTGCCTTTTGATTAGTATATGCAGACCATTTATAGTAATACAAATTTGATTATTATGATTAGGTTTGTGTCTCTCATCTTGCTCTTTGCTATTTATCCTATTTGTTCTTTATTCCTCTTTTTCTTTTTGATTAATCAAGTATTTCTTATAATTCCACTTTACCTACTTTGTTAGATTAGCTTTATTTTTTTTTTTTTAGTGGTTGCTGTAAGTTTAGAGTATATACATTTAACTTACCACAGCCTACCTTCAAGTGCTATTATACTTCACATATTAAAAACTGTATAATAGTATACTTCCATTTCTCCCCTCCAACATTCACACCACTGTTCTTGTGCATTCTGCTTGTAAATATGTTACGAACTCCATGTCATTTTTTTGTCTGTTTAAATAGTCAATTACTGTTATTAGCCAGGGTTCTCCAGAAAACGGAACAGGATGTGTATTACATAGAGAGAGCAAGAGATAATAAGGAATTGGCCCAACATGACTACAGGGGCTGGCAAGTCCATACCTGCTGTGTGTGACAGCATGCACAAGATCCAGGAAAAACTGATGTTCCAGGTCAAAGGCCACCAGGTAGGAAGAGCCAAAGCTACAGATGAATTCCAAAGGCAGTCCGCTAGAGGATTTCTTCTTGCTTGGCAGGAAAAATCAGCCTTTTTCTATTCAGGCTTTCAGCTGATATTACATGAGTCCCACAAACATTAGGAAGGGCAAACTGCTTTCCTGAAGTTTCCCAGTTTAAATGTTAATCGCATACAGAAACACTCTCACACCAACACCCAAAATAATGTTTGACCAAAATATGGACACCTGTGACCCAGTCAAGTTAACATATGAATTAAACCATACTATTACCTTTTAATGGTATTAAAATAATGACAAAAAATGTATATTTATTTATGTCATTATCATTTCAGGAGATTTTTTTATTGTGTAGATCCAGACTTCCATCTCTTACCATTTTCCTTTTGATTGAAGGATTTTGTTTAACATTTCTGGCAGTGTTGGTCTGCTGCTGGTAAACTCAATTTCTGGATATCAAATATCATTATTTCACCACTTTTTAAAATGTATTTTAACTAAAGTATTTTTGAACCATATTACATTGGCTTCAATTGTACAACAGAGTGATTCAATAGTTACCCACATTAAACCATCACCCCCAACTATCACAGTTGAGTACAGTTACTGTCAACACAGAAAGATGTTACAGAGCCAGTGACTGTATCCTCCATGCTGTACTTCTATGCCCATGACCAACTTATATTATGATTTGAGATTTTGTGCCTCTTTTAACTCCCTCACTCACCCAATCCACCTACCCCTCACCTTTGTTTTTGAAGAGTATTTTTGCCAGGAATAAAATTCTAGGTTAACACTGTTTTTCTTTTAGGAAAGATTTTGCTCACTTGCATTGTTTTCAATAAAAAATGTGATATCATGTGTATCCTTGTTTCACTGTAACATGTCCTTTCTCTTGTTGCATCTGAATTTTTCTCTTTATCACTGGTTTTGCATTTTTTAATTCTCTTCATCTCTGGTTTTGGTACAGTTTTCACATTTCTTGTGATTTGGGTCTGTACAGCCTCTTAGATCTGTATACTCAGTTTTTATCAAATTTAGAAAAATTTTAGCTATTATTTCTTAAAATATTTTTTCATTCCATCCCTATCCCACTTTCTCCTGCAGGCACCCAAATTATCATACATAAGGCTGCATGAAGTTGTCCCACAGATGCTCTTCATGTTATAAGTTTTTTTCTCTATGTATTTCATTTTGAATGTTTTCCACTACTACATCTTCAAGTTCACTGATCTTTCCTTCTACAATGTCTTAAATCACCTATTAATCCCAAACAGTGTATTCTTTATCTCAGCCACTATAATTCTCATCTCTAGAAATTTGATCTGGGATTTTTTTTCTATGTACCATGTCTCTATATGCACCTTTACAGAATAGTTTTAATAATTGTATCAATGTCCTATGCTTATTCTAACATCTGGGTCAATCATGGATCAGTTTCAGTTGATCATTCTCCTCAGTGTGGGTCACATTTTCCTACCTTTTTGCATGTCTGGTAATCTTGGATTGGATGCCAGACACTGTGGATGTACATTGCTGGGTCCTCATTTTTTTTAATTCCTATTAATCTTCTTGAGTTTTGTCCTGAGATGCAGTTACTTGAAAATAATTTGGATTTTGCTTTCATGATTTGTAAGGTGAGTCCAAAGCTGTGCTCATTGTAGGATTAATTATTCCCACTGATGAGGCAAGATCTTCCTGAGTGCCTGACTTTACCCAGTGCCCCATGAATTACATTTTCCAGTCTGGCTGGTAGGAACAGGCATTGTTCTTAGCCCTGTGTGAGGTCTAAAAACTGTTCCTTCTAATCATTTCAGAAACTTCCTTCCTCAACTGCGGGTAGCTCTTCACCAGCATGTGCCGATCAGTACTCTGCTGAATACTGAGGGGTGCCCTGTGGTGATAAGGGCTCTCTCTCCATACAGCAGTTTCCTCCCCAGTACTGTCCAGCACTCTGCAAACTCACTGCTTTGTTTGCCCCGGACTCTCAGCTCAGGAAGTTCACCTAGCTCCATCTCTGTTACCCCTTCTCAGATGGCCTGGAAACTCTCTCAGAGGTGTAGGCTGGGGCAATCATAGAGTTCATCTCATTTGTTTCACATTTCTCAGAGATCACTGTCTTTCACTGCCTCGTGTCCAGTGTTTTGAAAACTGTTGTTTCATGTACTGTGTCTATTTTGTTTTCATAGTTAACACAGTTTTGGTCAGAAGGCTAAATCCAGTCCCCATTTCATCATTTTAGCTGGAAGTGGACATCCACAACATGGTTCCTAACCAGACAGGTGCACTTGCAAATTGCTTGACTAGCTTTTTCAAGTACATACCTTGGTTCTTCCCTGGAGATCCAGTAAATTTATCTTCAGTCTTTCATCATTCATCTTTTCAACCCTAGCTCCCCTGCTTTCCCTCACAATGCACCTTATGTAGTCAGAACAGATACCCTCCCTTCCACTTTGTCCATGCCTTAGCCCCTTCTGCTGCCTCTGCTCAGGGGAGTATACCCCCATCTTCTACTTGGCAAACTCTTACACATTCCTCAAATTCCAGAACTGACACCTCTGCTGTGAAAACCTTCCATTTTACCTCCAGCAGAACTCCTCTGTATTTCTGTAATATTTTATCCATTGTATATATGTCTCTCTCTCCAGTTTGCTTATGCATTCTTAGAGCTTTTTCTTTTTGTATCACTAGTAGCTTATAATACATAGTATTAATAACTGTTTCCTGGATGAAGCATATATCCACTTACTCCTAAGTTACTTTTTCCTGACCCTCCTGTTGGCTGCATGTTTTTTCCTCTTTCCTCCCCAGACTTCTCTCTCATTGTTTATTCTCTGATTGGAAAGATTTCTAGGGAGCTCCAACTCCTAGAAATTCTGCTCACCTTGGAATTTCTTCAGCATTTCCTTCATCACTGGAATCTGGCACACAGTCTTCACCTTTAGAACTTCAAGGGAATAGTTCACATCCTGGTTCTCACTCCTAAGAAAAGTACAGAAAGCTGCTCTCCTTAGGAGAAAGTAGGGCAGCCAAGACCCCCAACTCCCACCTGAAGGGTCTGAGCCCAAAGCTCAGATCACTTCTCTCCCATTCATCCTTACAAAAGTAAACAGAAGAATTCCACCTCCCTGGGCCTCCTTAGAGTGTGCCCACATTGACCTATGGAGCCCAGGCCTTGTTTCCTGTCTGCCCACCCTGTATCTTTACCAATCCACTCAGGTCCCCATAAGAATTCAGGAGCTCATACCTGGTCAACACATCTTTTGGATTCTGTGAAGAGAAGAAAGAAAGAAGTAAGTTATGCACCTTCCTCTTAAGATCTGATGCTCAACTTTGTGAGCAGGTAATTTTCAGTCAGTTGATTTTGTTACTGTGCGTGATCTCACGCTGCCAAACCCATGGATCGAAACAATGCAGTCCTTTTCTTCATGGGACACCCCCTGCACCATTTGACAACCTCTTCCTTGAAACCCTATTCTCTCATTTGGCACCCTGACATTAACTTTCCCTGGGCTTTTTGCCTTCTTCTCCATCAATTCGCTTTCAAGCACAGACAATAGCAAATGCTGATGAGGATGTGGTAGGAAGATAAAATGGTTTAGCCACTTTGGAAGACAGTTTGGCAGTTTCTTAAAAACTTAAATGTAAATACACCACACAGCCCAGCAATTCTGCTCCTATTATCTACCCAAGAGAAATGAAAACATATGTCCACACAAAGAATGGCAGGCAAATGTGCACAGCAACTTTATTCTTAAAGCCAAAAAGTGGAAACCTATTCAATTGGTGAACAGATAAAAAAAATTCTCTACAACAGAATACTATCTAGGAATAGGAAACAACAATGCAAATGCAATACTAATACACGCTAGACCATGAATGGGCCTCACAAGCATATTAAAAGAAAAAATCCAGACATAAAGGACACATATTGTACAGTTCTGTTTATAGGCTATATCTAGAAAAGGGAACTCTACACCAGAAAGTAGGCTGTCTGGAGCTGGGGGGCAGGAACAGAGATTAACTGTAAACCAGCACAGAGGGATCTCAGTGGGGTGACGGAAATGTCCTAACACTGGACTGTGGTAAGGAATGCACGACTTGGTAAAATCATAAAAATTCCTCAACTGTACACTTAAAATGGGTGAATTACATATGTATATTATACTTCCAGAAAGCTGGGTGTGTTTTTTTAATGTATATCGAAATGGTGAATTACCATATGAAGAAGCACTCAACCTCACTGGTCATCAGTGGAATGTCATCTGCCTTTCAGGAGGGAGAGATGCTGACTGAAGGCATGAGATAACATTATACACCATTCAGGATGGCTGAAATCAAAGGCATTCAAGTACGGACAAGCATACAGAGCAACTGGATCTCTCACACACTGCTAGTAACAGTGTAAACCGATACAAGCAGTTTGGAATCATCTACTAAAGCTGACCACATGGATGTCCTGTGACCAGGTGCATAACCAATAGAGATGTGTACATATGTGCACCAAAAAAGGCATGTTTGTCACTGCTTTTTTTAACAGTAAAAACTAGAAAAAAAAACAGATTTTGCTAACAGTAAAGTGAGCGATATGTTCTGGTATACCAATACACTGGAATACTATACAGCAGCGTTTTTCAGCCACAACACTATGAAAATCTGGGCTGGAAAGGTCCGGGCTGGGAAGCATGTTCTGCACATTACAGAATGTTTAGCAGCACCTGTGGCCTCTACATGAGATGCTACTAGTAACCATCCCCAAGCTGTGACAACAGAAAATATGTCCCAGTACTGCCCTGGTTGAGAACTGCTGTGATGCACTGATGCACCTGCACCGGCATGGCCTGATCTCACAAACGATGCTGAGCAAAAAAAGCCAGGTACAAAAGACTGCATCCTGAAAGCTTCTTACTCAAAAACAGGCAAAACAAAACAGTGTAAATAGTCTGGAGAGAGACTACATTTGAGAGAAGGCAAGGGGCATTGGCTAGGGGCATGAGGAGGGCTTTTGGTATGTTACTTGTGTTCTGTTTCTTGATTTGGGTGGTGGTTCCATGGGTGGGTCACTTGGTAATAGTATGTTAAGCTTATGATTTGTGCATTTTTCTTTATAAATGTTAAACTTAAAAACTATTTTTAAACATGTTTATTTTACTATGACAATAAAAATATTGTCAGAATCTATGGACAGAGTTGAAGCAATACTTAGAGATGAAAGTATCGCTTCAGTATATTTCCCAGAAAACTAAAGGGTAAACAGATATGAGTTAAGCATGCCAACTCCAAAAGCTGAGGAAAGCGCTACAGAGCACACCCAAGAACTGGTAAGGAAAAAAACAATAACAGTAAGCGCAGATATTAATTATTTCACTGCAAGGAGTATATGTGATGGTAACGGTGCTGGGGGCAACCTGGGTGGGTATCAGAGGAAACAGGCAAAATGTGGTGGATGGACTCATGAATTAAATGTCTGTAAAGCAAAAAGAACGGATTTAGAAACACAGTTCCTAAGGAAAAAAGAAACAGAATGCAACAGGAATCTAAATCATCACATAAATCAAAATACATAAACCCAAGCAATACTATGCATTTTGCAAGAACACAGTCTTGCCAATGGGTTTCAGCCCCAGGCAAGGTCGCTATGGATTCAATGTGACCAAAGAAATTGACAGCAAAACATTCTTGGGGTGAAAGGGTTATACCCAACTTTATTTCCAGGTGGCAGGTCAGTCACTAAAATCCCATTCACTCAGAGCGAGTCTGTATGCAGCAATCCGGTCTCTGCCTCTGGGCTCCTCTGTCTACATAGTCGTCCTCTGGGCCCCTCTGCACAGTTGTCCCACACAGCCGTCCTCTGGGCCTCTGTCCTCGGTGCTGCCACCACTCTGGTCTCCTGCAGCCTTGCAGCCATACCACTGTGTCGCCCACAGAGCACTGGGCAGAGCTCTTTATACAGAGTCAACAGCCATGTATTGCCCACAGGTATGCAGTGAGCTAATCAACCAGGGCCAGGTGAGAATCCTGGCCACAGGAACTCTCATTTTATCCACACTCCACCCCTCCAGGATTCTCTCCTCTCAATCTATGTGCCCTTAGTCCTCTGCAATGGTCCCTGTGCAAGGAAGCTCGAACATTGTTCTCCAGCCTCTCCAGCAAAAAGTCTTGCAGACACACAGGCCAGACTCGTGGCTCTGTCTCTGACCTCTGCCTCTTTGGTCTTAATGGCCTGAACTGCTGCACTGGTTTCAGTTGTTGCCATAGCTCTAGTAAGATCCTTTTTGGCTTCCCATCTAATTTCCTTCCATCTACTCCTGCCCGTATCAAATCAACCCACATCTGGGTCCGTGTAACCCTCCCGGGGCCCCTCAAATTCCTCCTGTGAGTAACAGGTCTTATTTCTTTCTGGGTTCTCGTTGCTTCAGCTATTGTACATGTCACCTCGCATTTTGTAATCGCTGCTTCAAGGCAGGCTGCACTGTCAGGGAAGATAGCTTTCCCATCTCTGATCCGGAAAGAACAATTCCATCCACCCCTAAGTACCACAGCCCCCAGCTCAGCCGGAGTATAAGGGCAGACCATAGAGTGCTCCACCACCTGGGGAGGGGGCTGCTCCTCTCCTTGGGGAACTTTCAGCTGCTGGGTCTTTATATTTTCTTTACAACCGCTGGGCAGGCTTTCAATACAGGAGGGGCCAGTGCCTCCGGCACCACCCGTTCATCCTTCCCCAACTCCTCCACTTCTGGAGCTGATGGCACCTTTCTCTCCACACCCCCAAGTGCCTCCTCTGTTACAGTGCCTTGCAACAATGCTAGCTCAGTCTTCAGGAGCTCTCTGACCTTCACCTCAATGCTTTGCAGCTGACATTCTCGTGCCGCCTCCGCCTGTGCTTCCCTCAGGACTTCGTCTTTTTCCTGATGGCCTCTTCCTCCTTCAGAGCACCTGGCAGCGCTGCTGTCTCGTCTCCAATGGCACCTTGCTGCCGGCGCTCTCGTGCTGTCTCCTCTCACATCAATGCCATCTCCTTCCTCAGGGAATCCACAGAAGTTTGCAGCTCGCATTCTTGTGCCGCCATTTCTTGGGTCTCTTCTGTAGACTTTTTTATTTATTTATTTTTGGGGGGGGTATCATTAATCTACAGTTACATGTGCAACATTATGGTTACTAAACTCCCCACTTCATCAGGTCCCCCCCACCTACCCCATTACAGTCACTGTCCATCAGCATAGTGAGATGTTATAGAATCACTACTCGTCTTCTCTGAGTTGTACAGCCCTCCCCATGCCCCCCCAACATTACTTCTGCTAATCGTAATGCCCCTTTTTCCCCCTTGTCCCTCCCTTCCCACCCATCCTCCCCAGTCCCTTTCCCTTTAGTAACTGTTAGTCCATTCTTGGGTTCTGTGAGTCTGCTGCTGTTTTTTTCTTTCAGTTTTTTTCTTTGCTCTAATGCTCCACATATGAGTGAAATCATTTGATACTTGTCTTTTTCCGCTGAGCATAATACCCTCTAGTTCCGTCCATGTTGTTGCAAATGGTAGGATGTGTTTTTCTTATGGCTGAATAATATTCCATTGTGTATATGTACATCTTCTTTCTCCATTCATCTTCTGTAGATTTTTTTAATACTGTGAGAAGCAGCCAACCCACAGTCCCTGCTGCCTCACGGGCACTCTGCTTCTCAAAGGATCTGCTTACTATACCAAGGGCCTCCCCTACTGCCTCAGGTGTCACCTCCACTTGCCTCCAGTCCTGGGGTGGGGTCCAGTCCTCTAGGAGGCAAGCCACTTCAGACCACATACCTATTGGGGGACAATCCACCGTCTCCCCATTCACAGGGGCAGCCTGCTGAAGCACCCATCCCATAAGGCAGCCTGTCTTTTTCCTTGGTCAACAATGAACCCTGCCGACTATGCCAATTGTCTTGCCAATGAGTTTCAGCCCCAGGCAAGGTCGCTATGGATTCAATGTGACCAAAGAAACTGACAGCAAAACGTTCTTGGGTGAAGGCTTATGCCCAACTTTATTTCTAGGTGGCAGGTCAGTCACTAAAATCCCATTCACTCAGAGCGAGTCTGTATGCAGCAAGCTGGTCTCTGCCTCTGGGCCCCTCTGCACAGTTGTCCCACACAGCCATCCTCTGGGCCTCTCTGCACAGTCGTCCTGCACAGCTGTCCTCTGGGCCTCTGTCCTCGGTGCTGCCACCACTCCAGCCTCTGCTCTGCTCTCCTGCAGCCTTGCAGCCATACCACTGTGTTGCCCACAGAGCACTGGGCAGAGCTCTTTATATAGAGTCAACAGCCATGTATTGCCCACAGGTGTGTAGTGAGCTAATCAACCAGGGCCAGGTGAGAATCCTGGCCACAGGAACTCTCACTTTATCCACAAACACATTTAAATGAAAAGATAAAACTTAAGCACGAGAGAATGTTTTTGTTTTTGATGTTTCTATGTAAGGACAATGCAAGTGAGTTATAAGTTAAAGTGAAGAAACAAAGAAAACAATGCATGGATGAACAGATGGATCAGTAAAGTTCTCTTAGGCTCTGAGATGCTATGATCCAGTTCCATCTTCTTTATAATCATTTCTCTAGACCTGCACTTATGCTAGAAGAATATAAAGTTATATCAATCTGATTGCAATGATTAAAAATTATTAAGAAAGACATATTTCTCTTAAAAACTGTTGATAAATTATCTATTTGTGATTTTATGTTTGCTTTCTTTTACTGTTTTACAAAGTATACAAACATATTAAAACATGGATGGAGAAGTCTTAGATGTACTTCAGATCCCTCATAAACTATAGGCTGTATGATTGTAAGTATCACATATTACCTGAGCTCAGCATACCTAAATTTCACGTTAATTTCTTTTTAATGGTCAATCTTTAACTCTCTAATTGTACAATGACAATTGTACAATAATTGTGTAGTAACATAACTATCAACAGAGAGAAAACATTTCTTCTATTAAACTCACTCACCAGGAAAGACATTCAGCTCTAAAGAAAAGAGGGGGTTCCGTTAGTGATGTCAACTAAACCCTCCCAGCCTGTCTCACCTGAAGCAACACCAGAGTGGAGCTCTGGCTCTTCTCCCCAACCTCTAAGATGAGCTTCTTCAACGAAGTGATTATCTGATGGAGCCTTAGTTTGTTCTCATTGCGTTTCTTCTTTGTCTCTTCTTCTTCTTTGCTCAGTCTCTGAAGAAACACTTGCTCTTCTTCAGCAAGGTAGTGGTGCAGCTTTGCAAACTCCGCGCTCAGTCTCATTCGCTGGTTCCTCATCTTCTCCTACAGCCACATGGGATTTGCTCAGGCCTTGTTCTGCCTGGCCCTCACCCTTAAATTGCTTACACGTGACTCCCCAACAATCCATGGCCCTTCCATCCTACCCACCTCCTCCAGAAAAGCTCCTGCCCACACCCCATAAATTTCTACTCCTCTATTTTCACTTACTTGATATCTTTGTACAAATCTTTGTAATATTAATTCATTTGTTGTGATATGAGTCTCTACTACTGACAGCAATGCCTTGTTTGTATATTTTTAAACTGAAATGCACTTTCACACCTATTCCTTCCCTCAGAATACCTACTGTTTAGTTTTGTTAAATCTTCAGACATGCGTGTGTGTGTGTGCACCGTGCCTCCCAACTGGACCAGCATCTCTGAAAGCAAAGTCCGTTTACTTTTCACAAGGCCACAGACCCCAGGACTACAAGCCAGGGATTGTATTTAGGAAAATGTGGGAAGGAGAGAGGCACTATCTTAGAGATATGGGGATGAAGTGCATGGAACTCACATCACCCAAAGTCACAGGTCGGTAGGGACAGAAACTTCCTGTTCTATCACCTAATCTGGCAAGGGGCCTGACAACTGATGATATCCTGCAAGGTCTTCCCAGCAAAACCACAAAACCGAAGGGCCTCAGGGACAAGAAACTCCCAGCCTCTGTTCTCTTACCTTCCACTCTGCAGCGTTCTTCACTTCCAAGTCCTGTAAATGCAAGGCGTGCTTCATCTTGGCCGTCAGACTGCATTGAGTCTTAAGAAGTTTTTCCTGCCAGCAGAAACACGTGTCAGAGAAAAACCATCACTCCAAGCATCTTCCTTGTTCAGGAGCTAAAAAGTCACCTAATCCAAACAGGGAATGAGATCGAGAAAATGCTGAAAATAATCACAGGCCTATATATAAGAAATATTCTGGTCTGAAATCATCATGATACTATGCAGAATTGACCTATTAAGCTGAAAATAAAAACTGTTAGAGGATTAATAAATACCTAGTATTGACAAAGGAGAAGGCCTCTGGTACCATGATAGGAGAGTAAAAAGGTGCCATCTTTTTGAAGGACACCTGGCAAGAGTTAGCAAACTTTAAAATGTGCACAATCCTACTTCCAACAATCTGTGCAACAAGACACTAGCAAAAACAATAAATATGCACAGGAATGTTCACTGCAACATTATTCATTATCCATAAATGGGGAATTATTAAATATGGTGTATTGATAGTATCAATTTCAGGTAGTTCTCTATATATTGACATATTAAGTTAAAGCTGTAAAACAATAGTATTTTATAATTCTGCTTTTAAAAGAATATACTTGAATCTGTGCATGTGTGTGTTTGAATAGAAGGAAAATCTGGAAGGATATATTCCTAAGTATTACTAACACTGGTTATTTCTGAGGCATAGGAATGACTTGGAAGTTGGTGGGGATGGGGGAAAGGACCCTGAATTTCTGCAAGAGGCATTATACCATTTTTGTAATTTAAAAACCCAAATAAGCTATTAAAAAATAAAATGAGCCAGTCACCATTGGCACAGTTGGCTGCAGCAGGACAGCACCTGATAGCAGAAGAGCAGATATGAGCTTAGAGACAGAAGCAGGCAAGTCCGCGGCACACACAAAAAAACCCGTAGGATAGGATGACCAAATGGCTGCAGGAGGAAGGGGTCCAGATTCAGCCCCTGGGTTCTGGCTTCAGTAACTGGATGGGTTATAGGTTATTTGCCAAATTAGGAAATATAGGAGAATGGGCATGTGTAAATGGTAGGAAAGAAAATTAATTCAACTTGAATAAAGTGAGTTTGGGATGTCTGCAGGATATCCAAATGGATATAGTTAGTTAAGAGTCAAGAAAGATCTGAGCTAGAGAAGCAGACTTAAGAGGTTAAAGCAGGTAGGTAAAACCATGGGTGTGAGTGAAGTCTTCCAGTAAGATTCTACAGAGTAAGAAGAGGATCGAGGCTGGAACAGGGAATAGCTACATTTAAGGGGTATGCAGAGGACAGCAATGCTGCAAAGAGGTTAAGATGAGTGGTTGGTGAAAAAACAAGAGAGGATGGTTTTCTATATACCAAAGGAATAGAAAACTTAAATTAAAAAATTAAATGATGGAGAGTGGCCTAGAGCAACTTTCTATGTCTGAATGTATGTCAAAATAAAAAGCTAAAAGAAAAAAAATGAATAGAACTAGGAAATAATAGGAAAAAAATGAATAGAACTAAGAAATAAGTTTTAATTGTTCCCTAGGAAAATAATAAAAATAGCTAACACTCTTCTTCCAGTCATTTACAAATGACAATGGCTAAAATAAAGTTAGATAATTTAAAAGCCAAACTGGCTGGTGAGGATGTGGAGCAACCAGAACTCTCGTAAAGTGTTGATGGCTGTGTGATATGGTACAACCTCTTTGGAAAAAAGGTCTGGCTAAACACACATTAATCCTAGGGCCCAGCAATTCTACCCCTAGGCCCAGGAAAAATGAAAACATGTCTACAAAAAGACCTCTATAATACTCATGGAAGCTTTATTCCTAAGAGCCCAAAGCAGTGAACAGCCCAGGAAGACAGGCAAACAAAGACTGGTATGTCCACATAATGGAATACTACTCAACAGCAAAAAGTAACACTGCACAGTAAAAGAAAAATCCATGCTGATACGCACAAAAATGATGAGTCTCAAAATCAATATGCTGACCAAGAGGCACCTATTTAAAAGAACACAAACTATGTGACTCCACTTATAAGACACTGCACAACAGGCAAACAAATAAGTGGTGGAATAAATCGAAACAGACGTTGCATTTGGTGGGGTAAGGAGCAGAGACTAACCAGGAAAGGGTATGAAAGCTTCCTGGGGTGATGGAAATGTTCTTTATCTTGAGAAGGGTTTGGGGTACCCAAGTGTATGCATTTGTCAGTGTTCAGCAAATGTACATTAAAGATGTGCATATTTACCATAAACAGATATTAAATCTGGTTAATGATATGCATGCTAATGTATAGGAGGAAGTGTACTGTCTGCAATTAATTTTAAAATGCTTCAAAGGGAAATAAGAATTGATGGATGCAAAGAAGATACAGATGGATAGATAGGTGATAAACAGTAAAATGTTAACAGCAGAATCTAGATGTGGGTATGCCGGTCTTATAAAATTCTTCCAACTTTGATATATGCTTGAAAATTGCAAAGTAAAATATTGGGGGGAAATAAAATCAGGGTATAAAGGGATTTACATGGTTCTGTTACATATCACAAAATTACTTGTGCTGTTTTCTTTCTAACACAATGTTTTCTAACATTATATGATCTATGTATTACCCCTAGCTGTCAAACAGGTATATAATTCTGCTCTCAGTAAGCTATCTCAAGTAATTTTAATCCTTGATTCAATTATGTAACTGCCACTTTGTGATCACTGTCAAATCTGATGTACTTGTGAGGCTTGTATTGAGATGAAAAATTCCTTTGAATATGACCAAGATTTTTTTTAAGTTTTCACTTTTATTTGATAATGAAAACAAATTAAGTAATATTTTAAACAGAATTTTTCAATTGTTTTAAAGCTCTTAAAAATTCTGCTATACACGAATTATCCTGTAGGGCTGATTCTACAGTTGGGATCTAAGGAGGGCCTCTGACTAAACTTTGGGAACCCATTAGAAATCTCCTTCCTTGCAATAACAGATACTGCCACAAGGTGGCAGGAGGACACCACCAAGCATTTCAAAGCATGCAAGAAAATTTTAAAAATCACTTTCTCTTCATTTAACATCAGAGAACTGTTAAGTATATATACCCATAAGTATAACAAAAGTGCATGCTCTTATAGAATTAAGATTACTTGTGATCATATAGTTCAAACAACATTAAACTTCAAATCAGATCTGAGTGGCAGCCTAGACCTTCACACACACTGTGAGCAAGTCAACCCCATGCATTTCCTGAGCTGCAGTTTCCTCACCTGTAAGATGAAGCAATGAGAATTGATGTCACTTAAAAAAAAAAACCATCCCCACTCTTAGGTTCTATGACTTTCAGTCATTGTAACCTCTGCATTCAATCCAAGCGGCAGGTCTGCCTCCAAAACAGTTATCAAATCGGCGTACTTGCTGTCTCCACTGCCCCTCTGAGTTATAGCCACCATCATGTCCCCTGGATGACTACAATAACCTCCTGACTGGTCTTCCTACTTCCAATCTTGTCCTTCTCTCATCCAACATCCACAGAGTAGCCAGAATAATCTCTCTAAAATCCAGTGACACTATGTCACTCCTCTTCATCGGCTCTCATCACCAGGAAAATTCAACACCTTGTAATGGCCCAATGTAACCCCCCCTTGCCTACATCTCCCAACTCATCTCCAGCTACTTTCCCCTCGTTCATGATCCTCCAGGCACATAGACCTCTTTTAGTTTCATGAATATGTCCAGTTCTTCCCAGCCTCAGGGGTCTTTGCATTTGTTGTAAACTGCCTAGAATGTTCTTCCCAGTTTCTGAGACGGCTTACTCCTTCTCATCCATCAAGTCTCAATGCAAGTATCACCTCCTCAGAGAAGGCTATCCTGTTCAGCTTTATTAAAGCCCATTACTTCTCTGGCATAGCACATTATTTCTTTCACAGTACATTTTACAATCTGTGATTATTTGTCTATTTTCTACCTCCTACTCCAGCCCAACCAGACTGCGAGTGCCATGGAAACAATCTTCACCCGTCTCGTTCACCATGGTATTCCCAGTGTGTGTCTGACACAAAACAGGTGTTCAAGAAGTATTTGTTAAATGAATTAATAGCAATGGAGGGATTAGCTCCTAGAGTCAGCAGACTCAACACTGGCATGAGGGTTAAGAGCTGGGCTTGGAAGCCCTCTCCACGCAATGTGCTCTCTCAAGTCTATGAAGCCCTTTCGCTTCCTGTTCTTTTTCTCCCTCCCACCCCCACCAACGACTCTCTTAGAAGCAAAGTACATTTCAAAAGATTTTTTTGTGATTTCCCTCCATGAAAATAGTAAGATGTAGGTCCATGGTTCTCTGTCCTATCTGTACATTAGAATCACCTAGAGAACTCTTAAATAACGCTCATGCCAAGGGCCCCCCCAACTGAATCAAAATTCCTGGGGAGAGGCAGCGGGGAGGTGTGGCTTGGGTTGTTCTTTAAAGTATTCCCAGGTGGTCCTAAGGTGTATCTGAGCCACTGGTGTGGACCAAGAAACAAACAGAGCGGGCTAGAAATTCATCAAAGCAGGTTTCGTGGATGCCATGCTCAGGGGCTTGGATCCAGAGAGGAAGCATCTGGCAGGCAGTTTGCAGGAATCGGATGTGGGCATAGGATGGGGGTTACTTTCCATGGACTTAAGGAACTCCCAACTTAAAGACACTGTGCACCAATACCACATGCTGTACCACACCACCACGCTGCTGAATACGCTGTTCCCTCGGCCTGAACATCCTCTCCCCAACCTTGCTGAACTCACCCTTCAAGACAGGTCTCACGTTTCACTCCTCCAGGAGGTCACTCCTCACTGATCCCTTCAACCTCAGGCCTTCTATGTACTCGGTAGAAACTTAAATAACTCTCTCACACTGAAATTATCAGACTTCGTGTTATGTACCTATAAGACAAGGCCCATGTCTTTCTCATATGTTGATGTGTAGACTCTAGAACAATGCCTGGCATATGGAAGCATCAATAAAGTTTACTGAATGAAGGAATGAATAGTTTCTAGTGCCACTTCGCATCTTTTTTCCTGTTTGTAGACAGCAGATAAAACTTGATAGCATTTCATACTTTACAAAACACCTTAACTTGCATTATTAAATTCATGTATTCGACCAGTACTTACTAGATACCCACTCTGTTGGAGACCACTGGAGGTACACCGTCAGTAATGGAAGGGGTAGTAGGGCTACTCTGGAAAGGATGATCAAAGAAGATCTTCAAGCTAAAAGCTAGAAGTATCTAAAGATGGAAGGTGTGGGTAGAGAAAGAGAACAGGCTTGAAACAAAAGCAAGAAGGCCAGTGTGGCTACAGCAGAGTAAGATAAAGTGATTTATTCAACTAAAGCTTCTTAACCAATAATTAAGATAGGTAGGACTGATAACCTCCAAATTCAAACACTGATTTTCCCAACTGATGGAAGAAAGCTAGTAACCAAACCCAGCCTCATCTCTGCAAGCCAGGCTTGTCCCAAACCATCAGCTGTCGAGGACATCTGTAGGTATAGACCTGCACTGTCCAATACAGCATCCATTAGCGACCTGACCATCTGAAATGTGGATGGTCTGCATTGATAGGTGCTGTAAACGTGAAGTACCCACCGATTTCATAGACCTATTACGAAAAAAAAAAGTAAAATATCTCACTGATAATTTTTCATACCAATTAATGTTTATTACTACTTTGGACAATTGGGTCAAATAAAATATATTAAAGTTAGCATCACTGTTTCTTTTCACTAGAAAAATGTTTTGATTACTTATGTTGCTAGCATTATGTTTCTATTGGACAGCACTGGTATACACCCTCAGTACGTCTCCAGCCAGGCGCTCCCAGGGGCCAGGCCCTTGCAAATTCTGCACAGCGATGTCCGCTTGCCACTGCCTGAACCCCCAACCCCCATCCCAGCTTAAACTTCAGCTCTGAGATCCGGGTGTCCCTTAACTTCTTTGAGCCTGGCGGGGCTGTTCATGCTTCCAAAGGGAACAGCAGCCACCTCCTGGGTCTTTCATGAGAATTAAGTAAACGTTGCCGGGCAGCACTGGCAGCCCGTAACGGCCGGCTCACCCGGTAGCTCTCGAATGCCTCGTCGATGGGCGCCATGGTGTGGGCCTGGTGCTCCTGGGACTCCCTGCACACCAAGCACACGGGCCGCTGGTCGTCCTCGCAGAAGAGCCGCAGCGGCTCCCAGTGGCGGCCGCACAAGCCGGAGGGCACCGTGCCCTGGCGCCGGCGCCGCGTCTTCTCCGTCAGTCGAGCCAGGGCCCAGTTGGGCCGCAGCGCGGCGGACGCCGACGGCTGCCGGCACTCGGGGCAGGGGAACGTGCCGCCGCCCGGCGCCCAGCTTCGGCGCAGGCAGCCACGGCAGAAGTTGTGGCCGCACTCGATGGACACCGGATCCTCGAAATAGTCCAAGCAGATGGAGCAGGTCAAGTCTTCCTGGAGGTCCTCGGCTTCCATGCCGCTTTCCTGCCCCTGGCCCAGAGTCGGGTCGATGTGAGGCGCTGGAGTGGCCTGTGGACTACGGGCGGGGACGCCGGAGGCCCTCGAGCCCGCGGCCAGCGCCTCCGCCGGAGGAGAAAGTACAGACTTCCGGGACTCGGGACTCGGGACTCTGGAACCAGGCCGGGCGGGTGACATCCGGGCAGCGGCCCCTCCCCGCGCGGGCGCTGGGCGTTTGAGAGCGTGAATCCGGCCCCGCGGGCTCTCCGCCGGAGGAGGGCGCGCCCGGCGCTCGTGAGCTGGCCGCGGGGCCTGATGGGACGCGGCTGCGCCTCCAGCCAACGATAGAGATGAGGAAATCCCCCCCGGGAAGCCTAGAGAGGCCTTGACGAGCCGTCGGGGCTGGAGAGACGCTGGGGGCCCTTTGGCCAGCCTTTCAAGTTTGAGGTGTGAGATCCACGTTTGCTGGCCGCTCGTGGCCATTTAAATTCTGGAGTGCTGGGCGAGCTGGAGCCCAGAGGGGCTTTCTGGTCGTGCGGCAGTGTCTTGCAAATGAGTTTCAGCTCCAGGCAAGCTCGCTATAGATCCACTGTGACCAAAGAAATTGACAGCAAAGGGTTCTTGGGGTGAAAAGGTTATACCCAACTTTATTTCCAGGTGGCAGGCCAGTCACTAAAATCCCATTCGCTCAGAGCGAGTCTGTGTTTATCACTGCTGCTTCGGATGCAGCAAGCCGGTCTCTGCCTCTGGGCCTCTCTGCACAGCCGTCCCGCACAGCCTCCTCTGGGCCTCTGTCCTCGGCGCTACCATTACTCCAGCCCTCCGCTCGGCTCTCCTACAGCCTTGCAGCCCCGCCACCCAGTCTCAGGCAGGGCACTGGGCGGAACTCTTTACATTAACACAACAATGGCTTATTGCCTAAAGGTGTGGAAGCGATAGCGCATAGCAGCAGACCAGTACATTTTAAGTTCAGTGAGTATCCTGACCGAAGGAACCCCACTTTATCCACAGGCAGCCTTGGGGTCTGGAGGGCCAGGAGACCTAGGATCTGTGCAGCTGGACTTGGAGTGGGGCCATGGAGGCACTGGGCCCGTTAAGCTTGCTCCCGTTTTTCCTTTATCTGCCTCCTTTCTCTGGCAAAGAAGCCCATTCTCGGCCTCCAGCCCCAAGGTCTTTCCTAAAAGGCAGGATATTCTATTGCCCCATGAAGCCCACAGACTTTCCTGGAGTTTGAGGAGTCGGGCCACCCAGAGGGCCAGCAGTCCAAGAGGCAAACAGGAAAGGCAGTTTAGCCCCAGGAGCTAGTGGAGAACTGTCTGATCGCCCTGCCACCCTGATTTCTCTCCCTCTCTTCTCAGGCACAGGAGAACAGGCGCCAGGTAGAGAGAAAGCCCATTCTCAGAGCATGGGACGCACTCATGCAGTCAGATAGGGATTCTAACAGTTGAGTTAGGGGAAGGAATCCAGGGTGAGATGGTTCCCCAGATTTGAGACATCCACCAGTATTTCAGGCGGTTCAACTCCCAGAAGGTCTGTGCGATCTGCTGACTGGCCGTCATCTATGATGATTAGAAGGGGCAGATCCTGGTAGCTGGTGCTGCAGTTCCTGCCCCTGAGGAGGTCAAGGCCAGGTGTCAGAACATGGCCTGGAGAATGCTGCTGAAGCTGTAGGTGTCATGAGGACATTGTGATGGATCCGACAGGACCAGGAGAGTGTGGGAAGAGATCGAGTTTCTTAAGTGGGAGTAGTTAAAATTCAGATACAGTCCCTTTTGTACCCAACATGAAGAGCGACCATTTTGCCATCCCAAGGAACAGCCATGGAGAGTTTATGCTTGCCTGTTGCAGAGAATTATCTATTTCCCTTTAATGGATTTTTTATCTTGTGTTTCTGAGGTGCCTTTTTTTTTTATTCTTCCCACTCTATTCCTTTTCTTATGAATGAAGTTTTTAAATTCTTCTTGTGTCCCAATATCAGATACTGTGTTTCCAATAATATTCTCTAGAAGTAGTTACTGAATGTATGATTCATTTATTTGGAAGGAGGGTTCCTGTGATCTCTGTTTTGGGGTTTTTGATGAAAGTCCCACAGAATAGTTTTTTAATGTTTAAGTTATACAGATAATAAATGCATTTTCTTTGCGAACTGGAATATTTTGTAAAAGGAATCTGAGTCAGTATGAACCAAGGAGGTAAGAAATGCTCTTATCTGTTACTCATGTTTGCTGTGTTTGTGGTGTATGTGTCAGTGTGTCTGCCTATGTATCGAGTAGCCAACATAAGGTCCTGTATCTCCTTAAGGTCGTTATGTCTTCCATCCTGCTGCACTCCTGAGATGAACTTCCGTCTTTCCTGAAAATACTAAGGTTCACTAAGCCAGTTTTTTTCATATGGAGATCATAAGGCAATTTCAGGGGACCTCAAATAGCCAAACAATTTTGAAAAGGAAGAACAAAGTAAAAGGACTCACACTTCCCAATTTCAGACCTTAGTTCAAAGCTACAGTAATCAAAACACGTGGTCCACGCATAAGGACAAACAGATCAATGGAATAGAATTGAGAGTCCAGAAATAATGCCATACATCTACAAGCACTTGATTTTCAAAAGGGTATCAAAACCATAATGAAGAAAAAATAAGCTTTTCAATAAATGGTGCTGGGACAACCAGATATCATGCAAAAGAATTGTTGGGCTCCTATCTCATGCCATATACAAAATTAATTCAAAATCAATCAAAGACCTCAATGTAAAGCTAAAACTATAAAACTCTTAGAAGGAAACATGGGTGTAAAATTTCATAGCTACAGATTAGGCATCGGTTTCTTAAATATAACAACAAAGTCATAAACAACAAAGAAAAAATTGATAAACTAAATTTCATCAGAATGAAAAACTTTTTTGCATCAAGGACACTATCAGTAAAGTGAAAGACAACACACTGAGTGGGAGAAAATATTGGAAATCATAAGGACCTGATAAGGATCTAGTATCCAAAATGTATAAGGAACTCAACGAAGATACAAACAACCCAGTTAAAAAATGGGCAAAGGATTTGAATAAACATTTCTCCAAAGAAGATATGCAAATGGCCAATAAGCCTATGAAAAGATGCTCAGAATCATTAGTCACTAGGTAAATGCCTATCAAAACAATGAGGTACCATTTCCCCCCCACTAGGATGGCTAGAATTTAAAAATCAAACCAACAAAAACAGAATATACCAAGCCGTGGCAAGGATGGGATAAATCAGAACCAATTTACACGTGGCTGCGGGAAACGTAAAATAGTACAACTGCTGTGGAAAACAATTCAGCAGTTCCTCAGAAAGTTAGAGTTACTATATGCCCCAGCAATTTCACTCAATATTCCCAAGAGAATTGAAAACATACATTCACACAAAAACTAATACATGAATGCTCATAGCACCTTTATTGATAATAACTGAAAAGTGGAAACAATCCAAATGTCCATCAACTGAAAAACAGATAAACAAAATGTGGTAAGCCATACAATGAAATAATCGTCAAGCATAAAAATAAAAGAATGTAGTACTGAGACATGCTACAACATGGATGAACCTCATGGACATTATGGTAAGTGAAAGAACGCTGTCACAAAAGACCATGTATTGTATGATTCCATTTATATGAAAAGCCAGGATTGGTTATAGAGACAGAATATTAATGGTTACTTATGTTTGAGGGATATGGGGGTTTGTGGGTAAGCTAAGGGTTGTAGGCTTTCTTTTAAAGTTCATAGAAATGTTCTAAAATTGTTTGTGTTCATCGATGCACAACTCTATACCAAAAGCCATTGAATTGTATGCTTTAAATGAGTGAATTATATGGCATGTGAACTATAGCTCAATCAAACTGTTTAAAAGGACACTATCAAGGAGGAATTCTGAATGATGACATTTGTTCTTTTCCATCCTTGATCACTTGGCTGGACTCTGGCTATAGAAGAAAAGGGATTCTTTATGAAACACTTGTACAGCAGAGAAAAAATTATTATTTTACCAGATGTTGCCAAAGTGGCCATTGGGCAACCAAGTGTCTTTCCTTAGGAAAGAGCCTTCCTAATGTACTTGGGGATAATTTAGAATTCAGAAGGTGAAAACAAAACTAGATAGCTGCTCTTTGTTGAGAATGTGAAGGTGAGGAAGAACTGAGGAGAGAGATTTCCGAAAACAAGGTGGAGCCGGCGGGGGGGTGGGGGTTGGGGGACGCACTTGGACAGAAATGATAGAGAGACTCAAGGAAAGACAAGCATGATGTTTGGCTTCAAATTATCTGCTGGATCACCTGGGGTGCAAACCTCCCTTCCTAGGCATGATCCTTGACCCAGCGGTAAAACTCTACAGTCTTTTCTGTGTAGTATTGAGAGAGGGGCATGAGTTTAAAAAGTAGGGAGTTGGCCGCACATATGAGTGGTGACTGTGCTGGAGACAGCGGGGCAGCTGCAGTGCACCAGGCAGACGAGACCTGGGCAAAAATTGGAGCTGGCCGTGGTCCAGGGGACATAAGCTTCTGAATTCCCAGTAAGGGTATGTCTGGACGTTTGAATAAATCTCATCTATATATTAAAGGACAGCAGATTATGCATGCTCAGAAGCCAGTCTGAATATGACGTATGCCATGGGGCTGGAGGATTTGTAGGTCACAGGACTTTGAACTTGGGGGGAGCAGAGAACGTGGAACAACAGAAGAGACGTAAGCAGAGTCACTATAGCAGAAAGGAAGATTGTCTTCAGCAGCAGAAATGCTGACAACAGCCATGAATATTTATTAGGCAGGACAGGGGCGGGGCAGGGTGTTATGGAGGCTTCTGCTGGCTGTCTCGGAAGCAAGCCCATGAAAATTATGATGCTCACACCAGAGAATCCTGGCAAGGAGGCACAAGCACGCATTCCTCACAGAAATGCTTCAGACAGCATGGCCCAGCAAGGCCCTTATTGCTGCTTCAACAGCCTCTAATTCGCGTGGAGGTAAATCTGCACTCCCTGGATTCACAGGAAGATTCAACCACTGGGCTCCGTTCAAAGCAAGGAGGGGTCTTTATAACTCTGCAAAGTGGAGAATGAAGCAGAAGCTGAGGATTTTTCTAAGTGGGAAGAGACTTAAAGGGAAGGACAGCAGGGACGCCTGCCTGAGCCCCTGGTCCTAGTTCAGGAGGACTCCCGGGAGGGGACGTCAGGTGGGTGGGAGTGGGGCTGGGAGACGGGCTCAGGGCGCATCCTCCTGGAACCTGGTTTTCTCTTTGTAACCGGTGGAGGTTGTACTTCCCGAGGATGAGGGGCCTGCCGCGGGAGGGCATCGGGACAAAGACATCAGGGGCAGGAAGAAAGAGAGACATCAGAGCCCTTCTCACCTGCGTCTCGGAACTGCTCTTTTGTTTCCAGTGCTGGGAAGTTATCAGTTGGTTCCTGGTGTCTTTCGGTGCTCTTTGAAGTTGGGATGTAGCTTGGAGAGGGAGATCTGTGCTTCCAGGTCCTCCACCATCGGCCCAGGCCCAGGAGCGCGAGCTCCAAAAGGGTGAAGGAGAGACAGAGCCCACTGACCACAAACATGGTCTTCAGGAAGATGGTCTTCTCAGAGGGGCGGGACAGGTTACAGGTTATGCTCCCCGGGCAGGGCTCTCGACGGCATGCAAAGGAGCTGGGCGTCTTGAACCCATACAGGTGGTACTGCCCCACCAAGGCTGCCCCCTCCAGAACCAGCCGCACCCCCAGCTGGGCTACATAGGCCCAGAGCAGCCTGGGGCTTCCAGCTCCACTGCCCTCCCCTGGGCTGAGCAAGGTCTTCTCTTCCCTTCTCACCTCCCCTGATTCTTCCCAGTGCCAGATCACATGATACAGGGCGAGACCCACGTAGAGGGCTCCGGGCACAGCCACGGAGATGACCTGGAAGGCCCAGAAACGCAGCGGAGACAGGGGGTGGAAGTCGTCATAGCAGGCGGCCTTGCAGCCTGGCTGCGGCGTGTGACACACAAATTCACTCTGCTCGTCGCCGTAGATCCCTGCCCCGCCGGCAGCCAGCAGCACGAGGCGGAAGCCCAGCGACACGGGCAGCAGGAGGCGCCCCACGGGGGTGGAGTGCCGGCTTTCCTCCAACACCAGCCGCCTCAGGAACCTGCCGCACATCCTACCGGGGCGTGGAGGACAGAGAGGAGGTGACTGTCGTTTAAGAGAAGCACCAGGCCACCTCTTCCCTCCTAATCCAAGGATGGGTAGGGCAAGCCTTCTTGCCCCTCTCCAAGGATCTGGTTGATCAACTACCAAAACCCTGCGCCTATTTGAAGTTAGTGGAATCATCTACCTAATATAATAACGATGAGTGGATGTGGCTGTGACTCTCTCCCTTCCGTCCCCCCTTCTGCAGTGCTGGACGGAAGAGGAACTCCAGGCAGGGGGAAACTCGGGTCTGTCTTTGTCTCTCTCTTTCCCTCCCTTCCTCTTACCCTTCCCAGAGGCTAAACAGTCAGAAGCCAGAGTCCTCTGGAAACTGCTGCTTCCCCAGGTGGTGGCCGCCAGGTCTGATGCTACTGTCAGGTCATGAAGGGACTCAGCACGGACTCAGGGGGCGTGTGAGTCACCTGCCTTCTGCTTTTCTCAGGTCCCGCCCTCAGGTGCTCACAGGTGTGTCAGTCTGGCCTCTGCTCCCATCGCAGTGGTAAGACTGAGACGCAGCTGGGACTCCATGGGGATCAAGTGAACAGAACGAGTGTCCAGACTTGCTTTAGTTTGACATTCTTTAGATCTAACCAGCCTGGAAAAAGGAGGACATTTTAAAGAAAACCCAGAAAAATCTACTAGTTAAATGTAATGGGGTTTGGGGCCAAAGAGAGAGAGTCAACTGGAGACAAATTCGAAAATCACCTCTACTTTGTCATAGTTCCTTGGGCTTATATATCCCTCATGGTGAGAGGTGACTGTGGTCAGGGGCAGGCTGCAGAAATTCCTGAATCTCAATTTTCTGGACAAAATACGTATCAAATATAATGCCTTCGCGCTGCAAGCCCAGCCTGCCAACTTTATCTCTGTCCTGATCGCCATCCTTCCTCGATGCCCTGCCATGCTAACCATCCCCATTCAGCCCAAACTTTTATACGCCTGGTCCCGTCATTCTCAGAAGACCGTGCAAACCTCCCATTCCATGGAGAAAAAAGCAGAGGCTCCCTGATGGAAAACCCCGCAGCCATTACATCCCTCCATGTCTCCGGTCACTTCCTTCCAGACCCTCTTCGAGAAATGAGTGACCCTGCACTGTCCGAGGCTACTCTGCCTCCCGACTTCGTGTCCTTGGGTCTGTCCTACCAGGCTTCTTCAAGGATCTGATTCCCAGGTTATGGTCTCTCTAATTCAGACCACTCTTGTTTCCTCCTCATGACCTTGCTTAGGTTTCTGTCTTAACTCTAATAAGCTGAATTTCTAAGTTAACATGGCAGCAAATGAGACATGCCTAATTTGTCTCATATCAAATATAATTCCCAGAAAGATGCACGAAGCAATTTCAAATGGGCATTAGTGTTATAAACCATAGATAAGAAACAGGCAGAACCGTCAGTTCTGTGCAATTGGAAGGAGTGGATTGAGATGCTTCCGGGAGACTCTTCTGAGGGTCTCAGCTGACCAGAGAAACATGTTGCCATCCACCAAATGTGAGAAACCATATTTTGAGCCACTAGGAATCCCAGTTTGAACCTCCACCTGCTCCTCGGACCCAACTCTACCTCAATCGTAGGCTGTGAAGCCTCAGAAGTCTATCAGGTGCTCAGAATTCTTTTCTATAAAACTGAGTTAAAATTTTAGAAGAAAGCTATTTTCAGGCTCAGAAAGTTGCAAATTTTGGTTTCATGATTAAAGATTGAAGAGAGAGATATGTCCCCTCTCATTCCCAAAACTCCTTGAAAATGAGAGTAAATGGACCTTCGAGCCTATAAACCCACTACACACGGAGTAGAAGACAGATCGTCATGACTGGGATCCACTTTGAAGGGAACAGGACGGATTCAGAGGGAAATCACATTGGGTAATTCTTCCAGAGTTCAGAGGAAGAAGACGAATAATTGGAAATAATAAAAGGTAAATAGATAAGGGAACAAAATCTCTTTCCTAATTTGAAAATCGAGACAACAAGAAAACAAAATCCCTGGCTTACTTGGTGAATGAAAAAACACTTAGTGCCTGGAAAAAAAAAACTTTCTCAATAAATGTTTTGGTTTTTTGGCGAGGTATTGAGCTCCACAGAGGACCAAAGGGAAGGTCAGGTTCCAGAGGTGTCCTGGGTTTCTCAGCCTTGGTCCTATGGACATCTGAGGCCTAATCCTTCTGGTTTGGGGATGGGAGTCATGCTGTCCTGTGCCTTGTAAAATGTTCAGCAGAATTCCTGGCCTCTATCCACTAGATGCCAGTAGCACACGTCCCACGTCCCACCCACAAACGTCTCCAGACGCTGCTGATGTCTCCTGAGGTCAGAGGCACCTTTGGTTTGGGGTAGCACTGGTCCCTCACCTCTCCTCTCTTAGTTTCCATTCCCACCTCTGCAGAGCAAGACATCTGTACTAGAGCATCTCAAGAGGCTCTTATTTGGTGGGATAACCATCATCAGCCCATTTACAGGCCAGTCTGCATCCTCCTTCAACCAGCCCCATGTGTTAGGGAAAGGCAGCCCCTCCCCACCTCATATATGTCTACGGGGTCCCTGCACGCAGGAGTGGCAGCCCCAGGCTCTGAGGGCTTCTGCCCTGGGACTGCTGCAGAGTTTCCAGGCTAAATGTTAATTTGGTAAATACTCAAGCCTTGCTCTCAGTCTCATCTCATTTCAAAGTGCAGGCCAAGGCCCCTCTAAATCCATTTCCAGCACATTCCCAGCAGACCTGGGATTTAATATGGAGCAGGCCTGGCATATTCCAAACGTTCCATATTTGACTTGTTTCCAGATGCCCTATTTCTCATTCTTTGTCTCTCTCATGTCCACCCCAGACCCACAGCCTGTCATCCACATGTCCTCTGAGAGGCTCTAGGAAATAAACTTTGGTGTCCAGAGCTCACCACTCAGCTTTGGGGGTTTGAAAGGGAAAGAGCAGAAAAAGCACGACAAGAGGACGTGCGTGAGAACCCTTTGCTCCATGGCTGTTACCACCAAAACATACTCATTCTGCACGCGTTGTGGGGCCTCGTGGAAGGTTCAGACAAGATCCTGCCCCATCCTTCAGAGTCAGCCCACCAAAGGGAGCTTCCTACCCAACGAGGACAAACACAGTCTCTGGCCTTTCTTCTCCCCCGCTTTCCTGGGACCCTGTGGACTCCCCCTTCTGTTCCAGCCTGCACCAGGCCACTGGGCTCAGTCCCTGAGACCCACATTCTCTCACAAACAAGTCTGTCGCTTTGTCTTCAGGGGCCAGAGTCCCCAGGCCGAACTTCAGGATGGAGGGAACTGAGGGCTCAACATAGTTGGCAAAGCTTGGTTCAAGGGACACTGCTTTGTTTCCAGGAGTGCACAGAGAGTTTGCAAGTAAGTCTACATGGGAGGGAGTTGGCAGGAGCTGAGCCCTGTCGAGGTTTCAGTCCGTGAAGGGTTGGGAGAGGGAGGCAAGCCCAGAGTGTGAGGAGATTTTCAAACATGTAAGTAGATTTTTTTTTAATTCCACCATGATTTCGGTAAATTTTCTAAGCATCCCTATTCTTTTGGAGAAAATTTTCAGGATCCCATTGGTGGCAGACTCCATCTCGGACAATTACGTATAAGGGAGGGGTGTCCACTGAGGACTGCAGGACCTGGCTCACTGCTGCCCTTCCCCCCCCACCCGCCACCCTACCAGCTGGAAAATGGTCTGGATCCTTTGATTCAAAGTGTGGTCCCTGGAGAAGCAGCATTGGGATCGCCGGGAATGCAGAATCTCAGGCCATATCACAGCCTTAGCATATCAGACTTGAATGTTAATAATGTCTCCAGGCCACTGTCCTGTGCGTTAGCGTTGGAAGAACCAGTCTAGAGTCCCGGGCGGCCCCTACCCTCACAGTCCCCAGGCCCTGTGCCAGCCCAGCTGCTCTCTGTCCCAGCACTCACCTGGCAGCTTTGAGCAGAAGCACCCAGGACAGGAAAGAGGCCGAGAGAGAGTCCTCCGGCTGGAGCCCGCAGGGTCCCCCGCTCCCCCAGGGCCTGCCTCACGCCACCACCCACGTCTTCCCCCTCCCCTTTTCATTCCTGACAGCCTTAGGAAGGGTGAAAGGATTGCAGCTGGGTGAACGGACTGCAGGAAAGGCAACCCTGCGGGTAAAGAATGGGCTCCGGAGAACAGCCCTCTGTTGGAAGGTGTACATCTTCTAAGCGCACTGAGGCAGGGATTTCAGAAAGGGAAAAATAGCTTTGTCCAATGGGGTGGGGGGTGCTCACAGGCAACAACACGGATAGTTTCCATACTTTTAACACTATTAAGTCTCCCACTTTCCTGGCCAAGGACCCAAAGCACAGATTTACCCACAAAAGAGAGAGAGAGAGAGAGAGAGAGAGAGAGAGTGTGTGTGTGTGTGTGTCTGTGTGTGTGTGTGTGTCTGTGTGTGAGTATGTGCTTCATTTCCTCAGCAGGACGCATCCCCTAACTCACTGTGTGCCCCTCAGCAGGACAGGTATAGGCTCCATGTCCCCTCAGCAACTCAGGGAGCCTAGCCCCTCTCTACCAGGCCCAAAAAGAACATGACACTTGCTACATATGCATTCCTGCAGCATAGCCGGAGCCAGGAAGCCAGGTCTCCTCCAAAATGGGGAAGGGGCAAGGGGGGGGTGAGAGGCTGACTCACCCCCGTGGAGTCTGACCAGAGCTAATACTGCACTCTTCAGTGGGGAGTTGGAGGGAGCCTCAGTTCCAGATATCTCCCTGTGGATATTTGAGGCATCCTTCCTCGATTTTCTAGCATTTAATAATGTTACAGAATTAGCATACATAATGCAGGAGGTGGGGCACGGGGAAGGCAGTATAACACAGAGAAGACAAGTAGTGATTCTACAGCATCTCACTACGCTGATGGACACTGACTGTCATGGGGTAAGTGGGAGGGACTTGATAGTAAGGGGAGTCTAGTAACCATAATGTTGCTCATGTGATTGTACATTAATGATACCAAAATAAATAATAATAATAATAATAATGTTACAGAGAAGTGTCAGTCCAGCTTGGTAGTCTCATCTTTTAAGTGATTTAATTTTCTTAACAGTTTTCCAAATGGATCCTTTTTCACCTTTGAAGCCTGTCCACTCCTTCAGGAGATCCTATTAAGTGAGTCAGAAAATAACTTCCTGCTGGTTCTCTCCTGGGCATGGTGACGTGGGTCCATAGGATATATTTATGGGCCAACGTAAATGCTTTGGGCCAAAGAACCGGGTGTGCAGGCCAATTCTAGTGCAGCCATGTCTACCTCCATCTCCCAGAAATCTGTAATCTCCTGACTTTTTGATTTTTCAGGCAGGAGCCCATAGCTGTATGTGCATATGTGAGCCCCTCTCACCAGACTTGAGATGGGGCAGAGAGCTCCCTCACCCCTGTCTCTTGAGAATAACTAACTGCACACCTCTTTCCAAAGACATCCTCTCTCCAGAACTAATCCTCTATCCCTCTGATTTCCAACAACCCTACCACTGCATACAGTTTTGATGTGGGTGCAGACTTTAAGAGCGACATAACACTGTGTATTTATTTGGGGTTTTTTTCCTTTGAAATATTTCCTCTGAGACGAGCAAATCACTTTAGACTGTCTTATATGTTGTCTTTTCTAAAATGTTGCATCTGGAAATCAAATTTTCCAAGTTAATATACTGCTATAATAATATTTATTCTGTGCTGATATTTATATGACAAATATCCTAAGTGCTATTTAGCTATTAACTCACTTTCCCCTCATAACAACATCATGATGTAAATACTATTATTACCCTCTTTCATAGAGGAGAGAAATGAAGAATAAAGAAGTTAGGGAACTTATTCAAAGTCAACCACCTAGTGAGTAGAGCTGTTGCGATTCGAACAAGCAATCTGGCTGTAAATAGTAAACCCTTAAGCACTATTACATTCTGCCCATGCTAGCCTCCCCGTTATCCAAACTACCAACCTTTAAAGAGCTTTTGATTGTAAAGCCATTGTATTTCCATACCCTCAAGAAAATTAAAATCCTGTTTATCTGTTCCACATCGGAATGACTAACTCCACTGTCCACCCGGGGTCCCATGACTGACAGTTCTCCTGCACCGACCACATCTTATCAATTTACCAGTTGTACAGATCCTGTCCCTTGAATGAAGAAGGTGTTTTAGTTCAAGACCAAATTACTGAAACGTCATCCCTAGTGCCCCTGCTCCTAGACTTTGTCCCCCTCTGATCCATACTGTGCATTGCCGACAGAAGATTTAACTCAGCGTTTATTTAGATTTACCAACACATTTACCAGTTTCTTTTCTCAGGTTGTGTCTTGAATCCCATGCCTTCCTTGTAGTTAAATTTTCTTTTTTTTTTTTTAAGCCGTCTTAACCATTTTAAATGTACAGTTCAGTAGTGTCAAATATATTCACATTGTCGTGCTCTCCAGACTCTTCCATCTTGCAAAACTGAAACTTTGTACTCATTTTCTCCCTCCCCTGGGCCCCTGGCAACACCATTCTACTTCCTGTTTCTTGGAAGTTGACTACTCTAGATAATTCCTATCACGGGACTCATACAGCATTTGCCTTTTTGTGGCCAGCTTAGATCACTTAGCATATTACCTTCACGGTTATCTAAGTTGTAGTATCTATCAGAATTTCATTCCTTTTTAAGATCAAATAACATCCCATTGTACATATGCACGTCCATACATACATTTTTATCACTCAGCTTAAAATATTTTTTTATTTTCCATCATTATTTCTTCTGGATTCCATGAAATGCTTAGAAGCATGTTTTAAACTTCAAAATGTATGGGAGTTTCCTACTTCTTTTGTTAATTGCATCGCGATCTGGAAGAACATAATCTCGGTAGTCACAGCCCTTTAATTTTACTGATGCTGACTCTATGGGCTAACGTGCTCAGTTTTCTTAAATACTCCATATATGCCTGAAAATAATGTTTTTCTTTGATTATTGAGTACTTATAAGTCACTAGATTATTCTTACATTTTGTTTTATATCCACACTATCAATGCATTTAACCCTGTGCTACATGTAGCTATTAAGCATCTGAAATGTGACTGGTACAGCTGAAGAACTGAATCTGTTAAGATTATCTAATTTAAAAAAATAATTTTTATTTAAATTTTAAAAAGGAAAGCCTGTAAAGTATCTTTCTGTTAAACACAACCTTATTGTTTTAGTAGAATGTTTTCCTTTAACCATGTACTGCATAATACCTAGGTTTACTGTAGTGAAAGTGTCAGGTGTATCCATTGTTTCTAGTAAATCACGTAAACATGTCACCAACTGGAGCTGTGACAATGGATTGATTCAGTTCAATGAATTTCTTTCTACATACTGATGTAACAGTAAATGTGTTTATTAAATATTTTATGCAAACAGCACAAGTTACAACAACAGCTATGTAAATCATAATGGTAATTGAAATGCTTTTTATTTTCATTATAATGTCATTAAACTATTTTATGAGCTTAAAAAATAAGTAAGGATAAATGTTGAAATTTGAAATGAAGGCATACTCCTGATACAGACTCGAGTGGGATAAAGAATCTAGTATTGTGACCAGGACAATAAAGAGAAAAGAAACTGGAAAAAAGCGAGTCTCAAATTTCACAATGAATGACATCTGTGATTTGCTGAGGCAGAGCAAAATTTTAAAAACATTTGTTATCATAAAGAAATTGAAATAATAAAGTTTATTGTATTAAGACATTATTAGCACATAGGTAGTGAATTTGATAAGACATTTCCTCTCAATAGTCAATGAAGTATTAACAAAATAAGTCACCTAAATTACATGTCCAACAAAAAGTTTTTAAACTATTTTTATCATCTGAACTTGTAACTTTGGCCATCAATGAAATAGCTTGGATTCTTGCACAAAAAAAAGGAAACCAGTTTTAAGATGGAAGATGAATTATATTAATATATTAAGATGGAAGATGAAAAATAAATTTTTTCAATTATGGAGATTTCTTTAGAAAACTATGAGGTAAAGGTTAAAAAAAAAAGGATATTTCACAGAACCATGAAAGATAAGATCATTAAGCTACCAAACAATCACACATAGAATTCCAGACCTTCTATCAAAGATCAACTGATAAAAAATCTGAAAAATTATGAGAACTTCTCTTTAGCCTTAGATGAATCATGTGATATGAGACACTGCCCAGTTGATATTTTAGATACATTTTGTCTCAATATACTTCCAAATTGATGAATAAATGTTGTCAATTCATGGCCCCCAAAAATCAAACTTGTGGTATACATATTTTGTAATCTTTTACAATTATCAAAGAATTTTAGCTACAAATGAAAAACAATTTCTATCACAATGGACAGTTCCAAGATGTTTTCGTTTTGCTGTATTCCACTATATGATACATATTGAGAATATTTGTGCTCAGTTTTCTGAAGCAGATTCTAATAAAATTGTCATGAATACAGTTGATAAAACCATTGAGTGTCTTCTGCAGTTCCTTTTACCAATATCTTAAAGTTTCAGTGTAAAGCTCTTTCACTTCCTTGGTTAAATTAAATAATAAGCACCTTATCATTTTTTATGCTTTTGAAAATGGTATTTTTTCCTTATTTCTTTTTCATCTAGTTCATTGTTATATAGAAACACAACTTATTTTTGTATGTTGATTTTGTATCCTTCAACTTCACTGAATTATTTGATTAATTCTAACATTCTTTGGGTGGAGTCTTTAAGATTGTCTGTATACAAGATTACATCATCAGCAAACAGAGACAAAATTTTATTTCTTCTTTTCTAATTTGGATGCCTTTTAATTTATTTTTCTTGTCTAATTGTTCTGAGTAGGACTTCCAGTACTATGTTGAATAGGAGTGGTGAGAGTGGGCATCCTTGTCATATTCCTGAGCTTAGAGGGAAAGCTTTCACCACTGAATATGATGTTAGTCATAGGTTTGCCATATATGGCTTTTATTATATTGAGATATATTCCTTCCACACCCAATTGGTTGAGATTTTTTTATCATGATAGGATGTTGAATTTTGTCAAATGCTTTTTCTGCATCTACTGAAATGATCATATGATATTTGTTTTTCATTCTACTATTGTGGTGTATCACATTTATTGATTGTGTGTATTGAACCATCCTTGCATCCCATGGATAAATTCCACTTGATCATGGTGTAGGATCCTTTTAATTTGCTGTTGAATTTTGTTTGCTGGTATTTTGTTGAGCATTTTTACATCTATATTCATCAGGGATATTGGCCTGTAGCTTTCTTTTCTTGTAATATCCTTACCTGGCTTTGGTATCAGGATAATGCTGGCCTTGTAAAATGAGTTTGGAATTGTTTCCTCCTTTTCTATTTTTGAAAGAGTTTGAGAAGGATTGCCATTAATTCTTCTCTAAATGTTTGGTAGAATTCACCCATAAAGGCATCTGGACCTGGATTTCTTTTGGGGAGGTTTTTGATTATTGATTCAATCTCCTTACCTATTATTGGTCTGTTCAGATTTTTTTATTCATGATTCAGACTTGTAGGTTGTATATTTCTAGGAGACTATACATTTCTTCTAGGTTTTCTGATTTTTTTATTATAATTATTCATAATAGGTTCTTTGATCCTTTGTATTTCTGTGGTATCAGTTGTAATGTTTCCTCTTTCATTTATAATTTTATTTATTTGAATCCTTTCCCTTTTTTTCTTGGTAAGCCTAGCTAAAGTTTTGTTAATTTTGTTTATCTTTTCAAAAAAACAGCTCTTAGTTTCACTGATCTTTCCTATTGCATTTCTGGTCTCTATTTCATTTATTTCTGCTCTGGAAGAAGTGGGAGGGGAGCCAAAGGTGGCTCTAGGGTCAGATTCAATCACTTCTCAAGGAGGATCCACTGAGTCAGGTGCCTTTAGCACATTTTTGCTCATGGCATGTGATCATCTACTTGGAAACTGAGAGCTGTGACCCCACCATTCAGGGCTCTGCAGATGGTCCAGCCAGAGTGACCAGCATTCTTATCTAAATGTCTGAAGTGGGGGTGGAAAGTGGAGATATACACAGAGCCCAGGGAATAGGGACATTTTTCAAAGTTGCATGAATTTCTCCCCATTCCTCAATGGCTCCATTTATAAGTGTCCACAGTGCCCGGGTCAGTGTGGGTATCAGGGGAGGAGGTTAAGTTTGGTGCTGGGAGTGGGGTGGAGGGTTCTGCCTAGTTATTTCTAAGCTTCTGACAGGACCCTAAAGCACCAAGACAAACTTCTCTTTCACAATAAGTATCTGAGGATTGGTGCCAGGAAATAAGCCCCCAAGGATAAAGAGAGTTCTCATTACCCTTCTTTATTCCACCAGACAATGCCCTCTTTGTCTCCCCTCTTCCCACCAGATGAGACCAGCCTCCTCCCACAGCCATATGTGGGTGACATGTGCCAAGATCTGGAGCAGCAGGGTGCAGGGATCACCAGGGGTAGGGAGTGGGAAGAAGCACCTCTGTAGTCCCCAGTGATGGGAGGAGAAATCTTTCTTCTCTCCCTCCTTCTCTTTTCCACAGCTGGACTGGCTGGAGGGAGCATGAGAGGCAACCAGGAGCAAGGGTTCAGGAGGGGTCCCCAGCAGGAAAGTGTCAGAAAAGAAGGAAACATCTCCCCAGAGAACAGAATAAGACAGCACTGGGCCTGGGACCCTGTGTGGCCTGGAGAGAAGGGAGCAACATTAGTCCTGGGCGTACCATCATGTGAAAACCTAAGGAACAAAAACATACACTAATAATTTCTTAAACCTGTGCAGGTTTAACTGAGATGGGACTGGTGGTTACCATGGGGGAGGGGTTGGGCTGGGTAGGGGAGGAGGTTGGGGGTGATAAAGGGGCACAAAAATTCTCGATGATAATGTAGTTTGGTCATGGGGACAGTAGTACCGCATGGAGAATATAGCCAATGATTCTGTAACATCTTCCTACGTTGACAGACAGCAGCTGTACCAGAGGGGGCTGGGATTTAACAATGTGGGTAACTGTTGAACCACTGTGCGGTATACTTGAAACTAATATAAGATTGTGTATCAATGATACTTCAGTTAAAAAAGGAAGACTGTGCAGGTTTGAAATCTGTAACATTTACAAATAGTCAACAAATGCCTTTCTCGCCAGGAGGGCAAGGTTTCGATTTAGCAACAAGTTTAACTCAACTGGCAGGATTAAGGCAGCACCCTGGATTTATTCCACGCTGATCCCACTATGATTCATTAGGTGAACTTCTAGAAAATTCTCCTTCCTGTATTTTCTGCCATATAAAGGCAAGCCCTCGCCCACCTGAGCATGCAATGCCAGCAAGCTGGCAAGAAGAAAAGCCAGGAGACCAAAGCTGTGGGCAGCTGTTAATCCCAATGACCTGGTCTTTCTTCTTTCCAAATTTTCCAGGCTTAATGTTGTCATCTCCCGGTCTTCGGCCACTGCCTGCCCCAACAATCAGGCCTTTCTCTAAGACTGTAAGAGCAGCAAGACCCTTGAGCCACGTGGTAGGGATGGAGGGTGGGAGGACAGCCAAGGTCAGAAGGCCAGGAAGGACATCTTTGGGAAATATCGTGGACAATTCCAAGGACAGAGAAGGGCAGATGACTGACGACTGTGCATGGAGGGTAAGGATATGGTGTTTTGCTGTCCCAGTAGTCCTGAAAAGGAGAGTTAGCAGGAAGAAAACATCGAAGTCCCCCAAGATCAACAAAAGACACGAGTAGACATACACAGACATTTCTGCAGCCCCTGTCCCACAACACATCTCCTTTCCTCCTTCCCTTCACTGCCAGGACTGACTTGAAATGATTTGAAAGTCAGCTCTTATCTGGGCATATGTGATATCTCGGCCCCACACTCCACCTGTCTGAGGCTGATCCCACTTTAGAAGGGGTCAGACTCCCTCCTGCCCAGGGACGTCGTGGGCCAATCTCGGGGTCAGTCAGAACTGGGTTCACGTGGTGGCTCCCAGTCACCAGTGGGACTGTCTGCCCGGTACCCCCATTGCCAAGGACATTGCTCGGCATGGAGAACTGCAGCCCATGGTTCTTAGTTCATGCTGGGGGCTCCCAAAATGCTTTCCCCTCCACAGACTGTCACAGCGACATGGAACCCTAAGGATCATTCTGCCTTCTTTGCCTCACTGACTCCTGACTCTGTGTCCAGGGCAGGAGCATCTGCTGGACTGAGCCCGGGCCATGTGCACGTGTTCTACTGCAAGGGAGGCTGGGAAAAGGGCAACCTCATGTGTTTCTGCCCAGTAATGGAAAGGCCTGGACTCCCCAAGCAGAGAAAGGGAAGGGGGCAGAGATATAAATTGTCTCCTCAGAGGTTTCCCAGGTGAAGTCTGAAACCGTCCCACAAGCAGAGGACAGGGAGAAACCAAGGAAAGAGGCAAGCCACTTCCAGGTGGTAGGAGCAGTTTAATACACAAGGAAACATAAGAAGCTTCCTTGGGTGGCCACAAGACAAGTAGATCTCTGTACCTGCCACCAAATCTCAAAATTTATATAGAGGCCTTAACTAGGTTCGGTCACATATATACAGTCCAGATGGTCTCAACACCCTATCGCTATCTCAAGGCTGTGCCCTTGGGGCAGCTTCTGGGAGCAGGAAAGGCAAGCAGAACAGAGGACAAAGGACAGAGGAGGGGGTGGGGAGCCTCTGATTGCTGAGTCCAGCTCACAGGTCAACGGACAGTTGTGTCTTCTTGACGGCCTTCCCTAACAGTGTGGGACAGTGAAGGTCATGCCCTTGCTGGGGCCTACTGAGGCCCAGGCTCTGGACACGTTCAGAGCCTTTCCAGAGGGGAGGGATGAAGTGAGGTCTGACTTCACCCAAATCCCCCTACACCCTGGGGTGGGGATGTCAGACTAGAAGGGTGACACACACCTGGGCTTCTGCCCCTCCATACCTCCTCTTGGCCCCCATCCACTGGCATACTTTTACCCAGGGAGACACAGAGGCCCAGTCCACAGACCAGCTCTCTGCCAACTTGCTGAGCACCCCCTCCCCCGAGCATGGCTCCTGCCTCTTTTTCTCAAGCTGTTGGGGAGGAGCCCATCCAGGCATTCTCATTGGCCTGTGGATTCACCTCCCACAAGCTGGGCTCAAAGCCCAGCCATTCGCATGACTGCACCTGGCTGTATTTCCAAGCAGTCTGCTTTGAGCCCCAGGATCCAGGGAAGTCCAGAACCTTCCAGTTGGGCACAGTGGGCACAATGCTGCGTGTCCTGCTATCCCTGCTGCTACTCCTGGGTCCTGCAGTCCCCCAGGAGACCCAAGCTGGTGAGTTGAGAAGCAAGGGTAGCTCTGGAGAAGAATAGAGTTGGGGTTAATAAACAGGACAGACGGCTGGAGAAGGACGCCTGATGCAGCTGAGATTCCCAAGGGTAGAGTGGGAATGGGTGTCCAACTAACTCAGCCGGCACACTTCCAGAAACATTCAGGGAGCCTCTGGACTCATGCTTAAGGAGATCTTAAAGAATCAGAATCTAAAACCCTTAGATGAACAAGGGTTCATCTGGTCTTAGACCAGAGAGGCAAAGTGGCCTTCCCAGAGTCATACAGTCAAGACAGAACAGGAGCCACCAGGAAGCACTTGTCCCTCCCCTCCTTCCAGCGGTTGGACGTCCATGTCTGACTCTCAGGGAAAGACAGAGCGAAAGAAGAGCATGTGTGAATGCACACTCACAGGAATAGTGTCAGTACTTGAACGAGGAACCTGCCACATGACCTCTAATATTATTGACACCCATGTGAGTTATATCATGAACTAATTATGGAATGAATGATGGAAATGTCCCCCTGCTCACAGTCCCTGCCTCATACCAAAATGCCAAAATGCAAGGTACAGCCCGGGGAATTCTGAGATCCAGACCCTGGCCTTACACTGGGCCAAATCATTCTAGGTCATTTCCTGAGTTTTCTAGTAAATTCTCCTTCCCTCACTTTCTAACTATATGTATTTGTCAGGTTACCCTAAGCTATGCCCCACTAAGAAGTTTTTAGCGGCTTAACGCAACAAACATTTTATTTCTTGCTCGTGTAAAATTGAATGAACATCAGGTAACTTTGCTGTCCTCCATGGGGTGACTCAGGAACCCAGGCTATTTGCCTCTTAAGGCTCTTCTGTTTCATCCTGTGGTCTCCACAGTCGTCACCTAAATAGAAGATAGACGGAGGCGGCAAACCAGCTCACAGGGCCTTGGACCAGAAGACAGACATCACTTCACTTCCATTCCCGTTCCCTTTTGACCGAACTCCATCACATGTCCCAATATACCTACAAGGAGGCTGAGAAATATTATCTTCTTATATGCCAAGAAGAGCAAAAAGAGCAGGGAAGACACAGAATGGTCTCTGAACTATCATCCACAGATTTGAAGTGCAGTGAGCAAGCCTCCAGTGGTGTGAGGCTGACGGCAGGGTGGAGAGGGCCGGGGAGGACCAGGTCCCCCTTCCTGACCCTCTGCTGCCCCACTTCGGGACATGCCCGCATGGACCCCACACCTCAACGTCTTCTCCTCTTTTGCAGGGCCTTACTCCCTAAGCTTTCTGTACACAGGGCTGTCCAAGCCCAGCAAGGGCTTCCCCAGCTTTCAGGCCACTGCCTTCCTCAACGACCAGGCCTTCTTCCATTATGATAGTGAAGGTAGGAAGGCTGAGCCCCTGGGCCCGTGGAGCCAAGTGGAGGGCATGGAGGACTGGGAGAAGGAGAGTGAACTTCAGAAGGCCAGGGAGGACATCTTCATGGTGACCCTGAGAGACACCATGGACTATTACAAGGACAAAGAAGGTCAGTGAACTACGGACCCCTGGGGAGGGAGGGTCTTAGCTCAAGAGACAGCCCCTCAACCTCAGTCCTGTGAGCAGGAAGGGTCAGCAGGATAGAGATGATCCCTATCCCAGAGGAGGAATGGAAGGTGCGTGTGGACACACACAGTGTTTCCGCATGCCCCCATCACACATCTGCTCCCCTCCTTCCCTCACTGCCCCTCCCTCCCAGGCCTCCACTCTCAGGAAGTGGTGTCAGAGTCAGCACTTAACCGGGCACATGTGACCTCTCAGCTCCGCATTCCCACTGGTCTCAGGCTGATCGCACATTAGAATATATCAGACTCATCCCTACAAGGGATGTTGGAGGGAGAGTGGGCCAGCCTCGGGCACAGTCAGGCCTGGGTTCACTGTCTCTGCCAGTCATTAGCTGTTTGACAGTGAGTGCGTTCTTAATTATCTGGTCTGAATCTACAAAAATTGGGCCAGTGAGACCTGCCTCCAAGAGATTCTGTAAAACTTACCTATTAATTCCAGGAAGGCTGGAATAGTCTTCCTTGCTTTTCCCTGTAGGCCCACCACTAAGGACAGCCAATAATTCTTGCTCAAATGAGCTACACTGAATGACGGAAAGACAGTACTTGGCATAAACCAAGGCCCGTGCAAGGAGATCAGGAAGGACTGAGTTCAAAACTGCAGACTATTACAGTTGCATGGAATCATGAAGACCCTTCCAGCAATAAGAAGCAGACTCGGGAGGGGTCACCTGGGCTTGGGGTGTGAATAGCCAGTGTAGCGTAGAGCACAGAGACTAGTTCCTGTGTCTCCTGAGCCCAGCACTCTTTCTCCTGACCCACGCTGTCTGCCCCTCCACCCTCAGGTCAGCCCACTGCAGGCCTAGGGTGCTGTTGATGTTAAGTTATTATAGGGCAAGTGTCAAAAGATGGGTTTCTCAGTACAAAAATGTCAAGAAGTATATGGATTCTGAAAGTGTCCAGAAAGAGGCAAGAATGAGACAGAAATCTGAAGGATATGGAATAGGAAGGTGTAAGGAAAATGGCCTGGGCTGTGTGTCAGAGATCAGAGAAGGGTAGGCACGGGTGCCCCCAGAAGGACACCAGAAGACACTTTGATTGACAGGAACAGAAATGTTGAAGTGACCAATTATAAATAAGGAGGGTAAATGAACAAAAGCTTTGCTAGAAAATAACAGGAGCTAAGGTTTATTGAGCACTTACTCTGTACCAGCACATACAGTGTTGGCATCGCCATCTCAGGGATGAGAAAAGTGAAGCACAGAGTTAATGGTTCATGGTCATGCACCAGGCCACACAGGGGTGGAGAGAAGTCTGGGATTTGAGGCCAGAAAGCTTGAGATCAGAGCCTGGGCCAAGAGCACTAATCCGTCCCTGGAAAACATCTAGTTTTATTGCCAAAATGAAAGGGTGTGTCTCCCTTCCCCAAAGGAGGCCAGTCTCCAATCTCCAAGCAATGTTGCTAATTGGGAAGGACGAGGGGCTTTAGAGATTTGTACTGAATATAGCAAACACCCAGCAAGAGGGAAGAAATGACTGAATTGTGTTTACTCCCATGGTGACTTCAACTCCACCTAGAATCAAGGAAACAGGAGAGGTTTCATAATCTACAGAGAACTACAATAATTTCTATTTAACTTGGAAACGCACTTCAGTGTGGCTGTGTCAGGTGCCTTAGAACTCCCAGTATTTTCAAACAAAGTTCATTAAAGGAGATGATGCAGAGGGGCTGGAAAATCTCCCCATAGACTGGAGCTCTCTAAAATCCCCTGGCTGGGAAGAATGTCATTCATCTTAGACCGGCCCAAAACACCAAACCAAACCACATTTCCCTGTCTCTGTTTGCTGCATGTCTGGCTCATAACCCATCTGCCAAGATAAAGGGATTGCATGCTTAGCTTTCAAAAAGCCTTTCTTCTGCCCATCGAGTTGCAAGAGTTATTAGGAAGGCATTGATACCAGGCTGACTGGCTTTCGGTGGGGCCGGGGGAGGATGCAGGGTCTCACACCTTTCAGGGAATGTTTGGTTGTGAGCTCCGGAATAACAAAAGCAGTGGAGCATTCTGGAGGTATGCCTACGATGGACGGGACTTCATCGAGTTCAACAAAGAAATCCCAGCCTGGGTCCCCCAGGACCCAGCAGCTCTGAACACCAAGAAGAAGTGGGAGGCTGAAGAGGTCTATGTGCAGCGGGCCAAAGCCTACCTGGAAGAGGAATGCCCAGGGATGCTGCAGAGGTACCTGCGCTACAGCAGGATCCACCTGGACCGGCGAGGTACCTGTGCCTTTTGATGTAATGAGAGTGAGGGTCTTGTGCGACAGGGCAGGGAGGGGGGCGATGGATTGAACGAAGGCGCAGGGCCCAGACTGGGGGAGGAGGGAGCCACAAAGCCCACTCGGAGGTTTGGGGGGAAAACAGAAAAATGTCTGGGGGCATTCACCATTTCTTGCCTTCAGTCATCAGTACACGGTGGAGGGGCAGAAGGCACAACAGTGGCCATAGACATTCCATGATCCAGTGGGGAAAGCTCATGGACCCCTCAGCCTTCCCCGACCATCTTAAGGTTCCCTGGGGAGGCAGATAGAGAGCCAGGGCATGGAGCTCTGCTCATCACTGACATCCGGGGAGTCGGGAGAGGAGAGATGTGAGCGGGGAGATGCCTACTTCAGGCCCTTGAAAGCCACATCTATCCCTCCACAGAGCCTCCCTCTGTGACACTCACCAGCCACGTGGTCCCTGGAAAACACAGGACACTTAAGTGCCTGGCCTATGACTTCTACCCCCGAGGAATCAGTCTGCGCTGGACTCAGGGAGGCGATGCACTGGACACTGAGGCAGGGGGAGACGTCCTTCCCAGTGGAAACGGCACGTACCAGTCCTGGGTGGTGGTAGGAGTGCCCCCTCGGGACAGAGGCCCCCACTCCTGCCGCGTGGAGCATGGCAGCCTGGCCCAGCGCCTTGCCGTGCAGTGGGACGGGAGGCAGGAAGCAGGGGCTGGAGATGATGTGGGGACTTGGGCTCCGTAGCCACCCCTTCCTGTGGGTCACGAGAGCGATGAACCCTGCAACCCACTGCCAGTGTCATCAGTTGAGGCCCAGGGGGGGCAGGCAAGAGACATGTGTGGGTTCAGAGATGAAAGACTTGAATGCCCGGCACCGAGCTGAATCACTGCCAAACCGCCTTGCAGAGCCCCATTTTCTCATCTGTAAAATCAAATCGACAACAATCGCCTTGCCTGATACACAGTATAGAAAAGTATTTTTAAACTGTGAAATGCTGTCGAAATGTGAGATTTTTTTTCATTCATCCTGCCCCGCCCCCCGCAAGCATTTGACTCCTCTGAAATTCTTGGTATCTCGCCAAAGCAACGTTCACCTGGTGTATCTAGCATTGTATGGGCCACCTGGCCCCGTGGGCATCGTTCAGGAGCCCACTGCTGATGTCCCCCCTGGCCGTGAGGTCTCAGGAGCTCTTCAGTACAAACGCCAGCCTCTTCTGCACCTCATTTCCCCAGTGATCCCTCAGTCCCGTAAGTCCCAGTCCAGCCACTCGACCTTTCCCATGTTGACCTTGGGGCCACACACCATAGTTCATGTCTCCAGGACCCACACTCCCCTGGAAGCAGGAATCAGTCCTAATGTGCCTGGACTCCCCCCACATTCATTTCAGTATGCTCTTTTAACTGAGTCACCTACAACCATACACAGATTTAAACTCTGAAATAGCAGAGCTCTCGCACCTGCCTTTTGTATTCAGCTCTCCTACCTGGAACTGCTTTTCCTTCCCGCGTGACACAACCTTCCACATCCTATCTTCCGCCTCCCACACTGGGCTACTCCAAAGACAAGCATCCAAGTTGAGCTCCTTGAGGAAATCATTCCCAGGCTTCAGAATTCTGAGCAACTCTCCTATCTTTCTTGAAATACCATATTTGAAAATTCAAAGCTGAGAAATAGCTTTTTTAGTTTATATGAAATCCACATTCCTCTCCTCTGGAGCAGAAAAAAAAATAAAGTCCTGTCTAAACAGTAGGTGGGCTGCAGGGAAGAAAATCCAAAAGGGAAACATACAGCAATCGATACTTCAGAACATCATGACCCTTTGAACAAATAAAGAAAGCCATGTGACAGGAGAAAGAATTCAGATTAATGAGGAAACCCAAAGTCCCCCTGAACAGGCCAGAGGTTAAGGCAGATTGGAAGGTAAGGTCCCACCCCACCTAGGACTGGAGAGACAGGTGGAGTGGGCCAGGGGAGGAAACCTCGGAGGACCTGTGCTGGCCGGGTGGGCTTAGCGGGAGAGGGGCACAGAGCCCTGCAGACACCCAGGGAAACTTCCTGGAGGGATTCAGATCCCAGAGGAGGTGTGAGAGACTGAGACAGCTTGCCAAGAAGAAATAAAAACATTGTTCCTGACCAGTCGGGTGTGAGCCGGCTGAGAGGGATGGGTCCCCAGGGCCTGACAGGGAAGTGACCCCAGGGCGGGGCTGGGCTGTGGGCATCGACTGGGCATCCAGGGAGGACAAAGGGGTCCAGAGACCAACTGTGGAACCACAATGATTCTTCGGCAGGTGGGACCAACTTCAAGGGCGCTCTGAGGCAGTCCCATCCCAGGAGGGCTTTGTTGCCACAAAATTACCTGCTGCTTAAACAATTCCTCAGTTACTCAGTACTACAACATGTGTCCTGGAGGGTTCCCTGGGAACAGGTCAGCTAGACTGCATGGATGGAGTGCTGTGAATTAGGCAGGAGATACCCACCAGGTACAGGACTTACACACATTCTCTGTCCAAGCCCTCTTCAATTTTGGCAAGAACTCACTGTTCTAGACAAAGAGACCTTATTGTTCATCAGACATATTTAGTGTTTTCTCTGTATTTCCTTTGCCCCTTTTTTGGTGGACTCATTCAACAATTATATATTGAGTGTGTCTGTTGTCTGCTTGTACTCCAGTAAGCACGGGAGACCCAGTAGAACAAGGTCGCACACAGGCCATCTGCCTCAGCTGCCCCGGGGCGGCTCTCGCTCTCCCTGATGCCTTCTGTTGGAACGCCCAGAAGCTCGGTCCTAGACTGCAGCAGACACAATGCTGCGTGCCCACCAAACCAGTTCATTGTCCTCCTGGACGCACAGCATGGTTGCATCCCCCAGCCACCCCACCCCCACCTCTAGGGCCATGTGTCTCTGTCCACCCGATGGATGTAGGTGGAAGTGAGACAGGCCGTTTCTAGGCCAGTCTCTCTAACCCTCCAATAATCTTTCATACTCTCACTCTTTCTCTTCCTTCCTCTTCTATAAAGTCTACCAGGGTCTAGAAAGTGGCAGAACCACTGGGCAGAACGTCAGGGGTCCCTGACTGGGTGGAGTCCCTCCCCTTCAGGTTACCGCACTCACTGGACAACGAAGAAAGTGAGAAACCCTATATTTTTTCAAGCCTTTGGGATGTGGAGGGGATTTTTGTACTTGGTTAGCCTTTCCTGACTAATGCATGACCCTCCTTTGTTTCCCGTGGGCCCACCATCTCCTAGGCTTTTCACTCCATTCCCATGGATTGAAAAACCATCCATCTGCTGAAAGCTCCCACATTTAGATCTTCAGCCCACCCTTCTCTTCTAAGCCAGGAACTGCAAGATCACCTCAAGCTCTCCTTTCCCTACCCACCACTCCCAACGCATCACCCAGTCCTCCCTGACTGCCCGCACCTCAGCCTCCATCCCATCCCATCCTCCAGACTCCAGGTCCGTGAGGTTGAGAGAGACGGAGATATTCTGAACCCTGACCCTGTTATAAGAAAAAGCAACTCCCAGCTTCTCCCCCTGCGGGAGTTTTCACGCTGACCCACGCAGGGCACTGTTTCCAAAGCTCCCAGTCACTGCAGGGCCCCACGCAGCTCCCCCCAGAACGAGCCTCCAATACAATCCAAGCTGTTCCTCTCTGCACCTTTCCTCTCTCATAGCTCAGACCTCTGTTCTGTCCCTTTGTTCCGAGCTGCAAGCTAAGCTCCCCGTTACACCGCAGTTTTCAGCATCCTCTCCCTACCTAGCCTCACCCTGCGTGCACAGCCTTCACCCACTTTGTCAACAGCCAGCCTACCGAGCGCTGCAGACGCATGGCCCATGCGCCCCCGCGTGGTCAAAAGCCAAAGTGCAGCTGGCTGCTCACTTGGGCAGGGGGTCTCTGCGCGGAAGTGTCAGGTAATCAGTCCACGGTCTTCCCGGGAATCTGGGAAAGCCACTGTGGCTGGGTTAATATCCCCAACAGCAGGAAGTGGAAATGTTTTCTACCTGGGAGGTTAATCGCTGCTACTGGTCATTCTTAACCGAACAGCTGAGAGAGGAAGGAATCCCAGGTGGCCCCCGCTGAACTTTAATAATATCCATTGAATCGATATTCTGGCTTAACTAAAATATTCCCCATGTTGAAGGTTTTTCTGTCTTCCCATTTTTGGTGGTGTGGATAAAGTGAAGGTTCCTATGGCCAGGATTCTCACCTGGCCCTGGTCCGCTAGCGCACTACACACGTGTGGGCAATACATTGTTATTGACTCTATATGTAAAGAGCTCCGCCCAATGCTCTGGGCTGCTGCACAGCTGCAGGGCTGCGAGGCTGCAGGAGAGCGGAGACTGGAGTGGTGGCAGTGCTGAGAACAGAGTCTGAGACGGCTGCGGGGGCAGAGAAGCCCAGAGGCAGAGACCGGCTTGCTGCATGCAGACTCACTCTGAGTGGACGGGATTCCAGTGATTGATGTGGGAATAAAGTTGGGTATAAACCCTTTCGCCCCAAAACCTTCCATTGAACTGTTTCAGGGTTCAGGAAAGAAATTTCCGCTCCTTACTCGCTCAGTTGCAGTGGCATGATATCGCCACGAGATGGCACTCTGTATCCTGCTAATGCTTCGGAGAGGTTTTTGTTGTTGTTTCCGGCTTTTTGTTTGTTTGTTTGTTTTGCCTGCAGCAGTCAGAACCTACAGGGCTAGCGGGGAACCCTGGTTCGGGAGGCAAGATGTTTCTCTTCAACTATACTATTTGATTCCTTTTATAATTCATAGGTCATCTCACTCCGTTTTCAGCATTTCCACCTGGATATCCTGAAGACACCTCAGAATCACAAGTCCACTTCCAGCATGATCTTCGCCACTCCACCCAACCCCCCAAAAAACAAAACAACCCTGCCTCCTTCTGCTTCTTTCCTCTTTCTCCTCCCCTCTCCCCCTACTCCTCCTTCAAGGTTTCTCTCCTAGTTAAAGGCATCTTTATCCTTCCCAACCACCCAAACTAAGACTTTCAGTTCCTGCCTTCTCCCTTTCACCCCAGACTGCCTAGCTGGCAACCAAAGCCAAATGATGCTTTCACTCTGGTCCTTTTCTCCACCCAGACTACTCCTTTGTCAACCGGGTAGCTGCCAGTCCTCCCGAGCCTCTCTCACGGGTCTGACAACACAGGTAAGATTACACTTTCCCTCTTTCAAGGTGGAGATGAGATAGAAGCAAGCCAGCTGTCCGTCCAAAAGAGAATAGATAAACAAATGTGGTCTATCCATTCAGTGGAATGTTATTCAACCTGAAAAAGGAAGGAAATTCTAACACCTGCTGCAACATGGATGAACCTTGAAGACATTACTCTAAATGGCAGCAAAGCTCACATTGATCCAGAACTGACTGTTGGACCCAGATACTTTTATCAGTAGACCAGGCTTTTGAGACAAAGTCCTAACACATGTCAAATGGTGGGACAGAGAGGTCAACTTCCAACATACATTGATTTAAAGTAAACCTTTGAATTAGCTATTTCCTCACTCCACATTTATTAGTTTCAGAAGGGTCCTGATTTCAGTGGATATTATGACACTGAATAAGATATGGGAACTGACAAAAAAAAATTTCCCAAATTAATTATTGTCTCTGAGTTTTCATCTGGTGTGTGTGTTTTGTTTTTTGTTTTTTTTTCTTAGAACAAATGTTCTTTTTTTTCCCCCCCAGAGTTATTAAGGTGTAATTGACATATAACATTGTGCAAGTTTAAGGTGTGCAGGGGGATGATTTGATACAATTAGATATTGCAAAATGATTACCACAGAAGGATTAGTGAACACTTCTATCACCTCACATAATTACCATTTATTTTTTGTGGTGAGACTACTTAAGATCTACTGTCCTATTGGCTTTCAAGTATATAATCCAGGATTATTAACTATAGTCACCATGCTGTACCTTAAATCCCCGGAATTTATTTGTTTTATAACTGGCTGTCTTTAACCAACATTTCCCCATGTCCCCCATCCTCCATCCCTTGGCAACCGCCACTCTACTCTCTTTCTAGGAGTTCAGCGTATGGGATTCCACATATAAGTGATATCACATATACTTGTCCTTGCCCTTCTGACATTTTACTTACTATAATGACCCCAGGGCCATCCATGTTGTCAAAAATGACAGGCCATCCCTTCTCATGGCTTAATACTATTAATATTCAATATATAAGTATTGAATTACATAGAATCTATAATATTACATAGAAGTCTGTATCTATATATTTCACATCTTTATCCATTCATCCATAGATAGACACTTAGGTTGTTCCCATGTTTTGGCCGTTGTGAATAATGCTGCAGTGAACATGGGGGTGCAGATAGCTCTTCAAGACTCTCATTTCATTTCCTCTGGATAAATACCCAGAAGTGTGATTGCTGGATCATATGGTATTGCTGGTTTTAATTTTTTGAGAAACCGCCATACCGTTTTCCATAGTGCTGCACTAGTTTACATTTCTTCCGGCAATGTACCAGCATTCCGTTTTTTCCACATCCTCTCAGCGTTTGTTATTTCTTGTCTTTTTTATAATAGCCATTATAACAAACATAAAGTGGTATCTCAGTGTGGTTGGATTAGCATTTCCCTGATGATTGGTGACATTCAGCATTTGTTCATGTACCCGTGGGCCATTTGTATGTCTTTTTTGGAAATATGTCCATTTGGGGTCCTTTGTCCATTTTAAAATCAGATTTTAGGTTTTTTGCTATTGAGTTCCTAACATAGGTCAGTTGTGACTCCTTATCAGATAGATGGTTTACAAATATTTTCTCCCATTCCATGGTTGCCTTTTCATTTTGTGTTTTTTTTTTCCTGAGCAGAAGCTTTTTTATTTAACGCAGTCCCACTTCTTTATCTTCACTTTTGTTGTTTGTGCTTTCGGTATCATCTTCAAAACATTTGCCAAGACCGGTGTCAAGGAGCTTTTTCCCTATGTTTTCTTCATGAGTTTTACAATGTCAGCATTGAGTATGACATTCGCTGTGGCCTGATATATGGCCTTTGTTATATTGAGTCACATTCCTTCTATTCCAAATTTTTTGAGACTTTTTATCATGAAAGGATGTTGAATTTTGTTAAAGGCTTTTTCTGCATCTGTTGAAATATGATTTTTCTCTTTCATTCTGTTTGGTGGTATATCACACTTATTGATTTTTGTGTATTGAACTACCCTTGCATCACAAGAGTAACTCCTATTGATTGTGGTGTATGATCCTTTTAACGTGATTTTGAATTCGGTTTGCTAATATTTGTTGAGAGGTTTGACATCTATATTCATCAACTGCGGGTTATTGGCCCTGTAGTTTTCTTTTCTTGCAGTGTCCTTATCTGGCTTTGGAATCAGAGTAATTCTAGTCTCATAAAATGAGTTTGACAGTGTTCCCTCCTATTCAATTTCTTAGAAGAGTTTGAGAAGGACTAGTACTAATTATTCTTTAGATGTTTGGTAGAATTCACCAGGGAAACCATCGGGTCCTGTGATTCTCTTTGTTGGGAGGTTTTTGATTACAGATTCAATCTCTTTACTCATTATTGGTCTTATTATTAGATTTTCTGTCTTCATGATTCAGACTCGATAGGCTAAGCTTCCCATTTTGCTTTGGTGCTTTCCAACTACAGACAGTTTTACTGGGGGAAAGGAGTAATTAATTTTGGAAAATAAAGCCCTTTATAGAACCTTCAGATATTCCTGCCAGGCTCTCCAAAGCACAGAGCTTAGGAATCTGAGGAAAGTGCTGCCGGCAAGGGCCAGTGAGCAGAAAGGGGGCTGCGAATGGGAGGGTCATCTTTGTATTGCCTGGAGTCAGTCTTGCTCTGGGGAAGTGGTTTCTGAGCTTGCAAACCCACAGACCAGGCCCTCCTGTAAACCCTCCTTAGAAGCTTAGAAGCGCCACCACTGCCTCCTCTCCACACATCCTCTTGCTAATTTACATGTCCCATGCTGCCTTTTTGCAGCTCCCAAAGCTATATGACATGCAGGATACTGAGAATGATATGCAGAATGAAAAGTATCCAGTCACTTTTCTTCTGACAGTGTCAGAACTTTTGTAATGTGCTCTCTAGTACTAGTTTTCCATAAATATTAAGTAATTTGCTCAAAGCTATAGTATCAAGCTTTTTTTGAGAGGGTTCCAGAATCTTCCTGGTACCTGGTATAAAGCTTCAGTTTTTTGTTCCAATATCTTGTAAAACCTGAGGTTGGGATGGTGGTAATGCCATACCCATCCATGAAATATCAGTTAACATCATTATCTGTAGGTTTTCATTTGCATTCTGCTGCCGGTCCTGTTCACTATTTCAGAAATCCCACTCCATTTTTGTAGCACAGGTCTAATGTTTTTTACATGGGATTGGGTCTTCTCTGAGCTCTATTTAGTGTGTGTGGTAAAATACACATAACATAAAATTTTACCATCTTAACCATTTTTAAATGGACAATTCAAGTGGCACTAACTATATTCACATTGTCATGCAACTCCCACCACCATCTCCATCCATCTCCAGAAGTATCTTCATCTTGTAAAACTAAAACTCTGTACCCGTTAGACAGCATCTCCCTAGTTTCCCCCTCCCAGTGCCTGGTAATCACCATTTATTTTCTGTCTCTGAATTTGACTACTCTAAGTCACTCTTATGAATGGAATCAGATAGTATTTGTCCTTCAGTGAGTGGCTTATTTCACTTAGGATAATGTCCTCGAGGTTCATTCATGTTGTGGCATGTGTCAGAATTTCCTTCCTTTTTAAGGCTGAGTAATATTCCATTCTGTATAAACCACATTTTGTTTACCCATTTGAATGTCAATGGACACTTAAGTTGTTTCTACCTTTTGGCTACTGTAAACAATTCTTCTATTCATGGGTGTACAATATCACTTCAAGTCCCTGCTTCCAATTCTTTGGAATTTATACCCAGTAGTAGAATTGCTGGATCACCTGGTAATTTTGTTTTAGATGTTTTGAAGAGCTGCCATACTGTTTTCCATACTGGCTGAATCATTTACATTCCCACCGGCCATGCACAAGGGTTCCAATTTCTCCATATCCTTGACAGCACGTGTTTTTTAGTTTTTTTTGACAGTAGCTTTCCTAGTGGGTATGAGATGGTCTTCTTTGAATTCTTGCAAGCTCCATTTGTCGGTTTTGAAACTATTACTTGTTTCCTACCATTGCGAAAGCATAAACTTTATTTTTAATAGTGTTCATTTCTTAAGACTGGCAGCCCTGAACAGTGGAAAGTGCACAGACCCGTCCTTGCGGCACAAGCCCCTCTATGTCACTGGGAAACCCAGAGCAGAATAGCACTTTCTCCAGGCTTCAGATTCCTCCTCCTCTGGGGGGCGCCAGCGAGATAATCCACTATGCTCCAACGCTTTGGCTGATATTTAGGCCTGGACACATTTCAAGTGGAGCGTCTTCCACAGGTGAGTTGCGGGATTCTATTTCTGATGTTTTGTTCTTTTGGCTTATTTTGCTGCCCCGAAGTGCGGTACACGCCCTAGGTGTTGGGGTCTTTCAAGTTGGCCCCAGCGTGTCCTTCAAACGTGGGGAACCACCAAAACATGGGACCTCCGGCATCCTAGAGAGGCCACCTGGCCATGCAGTACCAGGCGCACTTCCGGCCTTTGTGTGCCGGCGGTGACGGCGGCCCGGGCGGGTCAGAGTTCGCAGTTCGGCCTAAGCGGGGTTGGGGGTGAGACGCCAGTGGCCCAGCTGTCTGAGGCCAGGTTCGGCCTGAGTCCCCCCCAACCCCAGGAGGCCTGCTGCGGCGCCGCGTGTCTCTTCCTGTTCCTGTGTTTTTGGTCTCACCCTCCTGCTGTGCCCCCAGCCAGCGAGGAACTTAGAGACCCAGGGGGCAGTGATGGGGAACGGGAACACACGGTTTGACCTCCTCGTTCAGGCCTCCTTGGGGCAGCCTGGCCGCGGAATTCAGGCTGTCTTAATTATTCTTCAACATACATTTAATAATGTTACCAGGCAGCTGCTTCTGGGGCGGTCTCTCTCGGCGTATTGGTGAAGCACTAGGAGAAACCTCAACGTGGACGGGGGAGGGTTCTTGACCCTGAAAGAGAAAGAATTCTTGAGCAGGTCAGAAGAGCGTAGGTAAAAAGGAATTCATTAGAGTGAGTGCAGCACGGAATGGCAGCTGCCGTGCAGGCAACAGACAACAGGAAAGTGCAGAGGGAAAGGGAGAAGGTTCTCGGCCTAGGGCAGATTCCCTTGCCAACTCCTGAAGCCAGGGTCACCTGGTGCCCTGTGTCCGTTTGGTTCTGCAAGGCATGAGGACTAACCCCTACCACTCCAGGACTTGGGCGAGCCACGGAGCGCGGGATGGAGTGAGATTTTGTTCTGAAAACTTCAGGCAGGCTACTAAGAGCCGATTGGCACAGCTGCAGTTCTGCCCAGGTCATCCAGGCGATGGAAACGTGCAAGCCCAAATCTGAGCTCTTAACAGCCCCTTCCTACTTGTTAGGAGTAAAGTGGAGACAGAGTGAAGACCCTGCAAAGAGACAAACTGCAATAATTTGAACAGTGAGAAAGCTTTATTTGAAAGTACACACTTAAGGAAAGTGCAGGCATCCTCAGAGAGGAGACACTGAAAGTTTGGGGGTTCTGTCTTTTAAGGCTTTCAAAAATGGGACAAAGGGCAGAGGGGGATTGTTGGGCATAGACTTGACTTGTGGTCTCAAGGTGCTTATCTCCGGTGAGAGACATCATGTCTGCCTTCCTTTATCCTCAGTCCTCCAGCTGATTCTGCTAAATAGGCCCAACACAAGGGATTTATTTATCCTGTTTTTCTCCAAGACAGTGGTTACTCTCAAGCAGTGGGGACATATCAGTTAAGACTGCCTGGCCTGCCTTAAGATAGGCTGTTAGGCTATTGTCTGATTACCAGAGAATATGTTAGGAATCTTACTTCTCAACTCTCTGCTTTTTAAAATGGAATCTTAGCCTTAAGACGGGGTCCCTCCTGTTCTTACTATACTGCTTGTATCTCAGCATTTTTCATCATAGGCAGGAAAAGTCCATCATGATGCTCATCCCATGCCCCTGCCCTTCCTCAATAACAAGTGTTGGGCTAAGTATACAAAAATAAATATACAGACTAGATTCTTGCCTTTCCCAGACAGGACACTCTAGCAAGAGAAACTGACATTCGTGTCCTGGTGCAGTGTGAGATAGAATAAAGGAGAAATGATCTAGGTAAGGCAAAGATCTACTGTCTCTGGGATCTGTGAAGACTACAAAGTGGGTGCTCTTCCAAGGACGGGTAGGAACTGGATCTGTGGGAATGCCCGGAACATTCCAGCTAGAACTGGAACAAAAGCGCAAAGGGGAAAAGGTGGAGAGAATTGCAGAGAGAGTGATAACTATTTCAACACCATTCTGGTAAATATTTATTCTGTGTCGGTTTGTGAAGTTTAAAGAATGTGTGGCCACAAGTCCCTGCTCTAGAGATTGTTTAATCCCCTCTGCTAAAAATAGCCAACCCCCTTAAACTAAAAAAAAAAAGAGAGAGAGATAGAGAAAGCTTGTTTACTGGAGGTAGTGTGGCAAAATGATATCCTAATCAGCTGTACGGCCTAGGGCAATTTTCTTAACCTTTCTGACCGTCAGATTCTTTCTTTGTAAGGGAAGAATAGTAGGTATTTAGTAGGGTGGAAAAAAAAGAGGCAGGATGTACAAAACTGACACCTCAGTTGCGTGTGGCAGGTAGTACTAAGTCCTGTATTTCTTGTTGCCCATGCTTTGAAATGGTATCACTATTTTTGTCTGGCACTTTTCCTACCATCTTCATTTTTCTTTGCTCAAATCTCTTTGCTATGTTATTTCCCTCTTGCCTTCCTCAGTTTCCTCATTTTAGATTCTATTTCTATTCAGCTTTTTAAGATTTTTTTTCTTTGAGTATTTTCTCAAATTTATTTTCAGAGTTGAAATCAAATGTATTATTTTTTCTCTTCAAGCTTATGTACCGGCATTTGTGCTGTATGGTGATGTACGCATTCCTAAAAGTTTATGTTCTAATAATCTTCGTGTTATGTTAAATCGGACCAGGGTTAATAGAGTGGGGAAGACCCCTTGAAACTATGTACTTTTGTAACCAGAACTTCAAGAAAAACAGCAAACAATAACAATCCTAATTTAAAATGTTAGCATAGTTTAAAAAGACTTCTAATTTGTAATAAAGGAATACTAAATATAGAAGAATTTACATTAAGAAATAAATACAAGGACAGACATGCAAATGACTAACAAGTACATGAAAAGATGGGTCAAGATGGCTAATCGGGGAAATGCGAATAAAAACCACAATGAGATAACAGCTCAGCTCTGAGAATGGCTGCTATCAAAAAGACAAGAGATAACATGCTGGGGAGGATGTGGTGGAAAGAGAATCCTTGTGTACTGTTGGTGGGAATGTGAATTGGTGCAGCCACTATGGGAAACAGAATGGAGGGTCCTCAAAAAATTAAAAAACTACTATATGATCCAGAAAGTCCATTTATCTGAAGGAAATGAAATCACTCTCTCAAAAAGATCTCTGCACTTCCATATTCACTGCAATCTTATTTACAAGAGCCCAGACATGGAAACAACCCAGGTGGTTCATCTATCAGTGGATGGATAAAGAAAATCTGCTATATACACAAACTGGAATATTATTCAGCCCTAAAATGGAAATCCTGCCATTTGCAACAACATGGATGGGCCTTTGGGCCATCGTGGTAGGTGAAATAAGACAGATACTGTATGATCTCACTTACATGTGGTCTAGAAAGACACAAAACTCAGAAATGAAGAACATATTGGTGGTTGCCAGAGGCTGGGGTTTGGGGGAAAAGGGTGAAAGTGGTCAAAAGGTACAAACTTCCAACCAAAAGTCCGGGGGATGTAATGTACGGAATGGTGACTACAGTTAGCAGTACTGTGTTGTGTATCTGAAAATTGTGAAGAGAGTAAATCTTAAAACGTGTTCATCAAAAAAAAAACTGACACACGTGAGGTGATGGATATTAACTAGACTTGTGGTGGTGAGCATTTCCCAATACATACATATATCAAATCATTTTATGTTGTACACCTGAAACTAATACAGTGCTATATGTCAAGTACATCTCAATAAAACTGGACAAATTTTTAAATAAAAAGAGAAGGTACCTTGATGAAAGGTTGAAAGGCTTAGGCTATTTATTGAGTTAGGGAGACACAAGCAAATACACAGAGTAGGGATAACTGTGCAGTAAGCCTTTTCCAAATAAAGCACGTGGCCTACTGTGCTAACAGGAGAGATGAGACGTGTACTGTACTCACTGGCCGGCAGCTTGCTGAATTCAGTCCGCTGCTGTGATTTGCCTTGAGGTGCCCTCGCTGAGCAGCCCAAAACATTCACATGCTGAGAAACCTTGTGTATGAAACACCACGATCTCACAATATGCTAATATCATCCCCCTGTTTGCCAAGTGTCTATGAATGAATTCACACACCAGAAACACACAGCTAAACCGACCATGTGTGGTCCTCTTAGAGCTCCTCAAGCTACATTTTTCTTAATTTCTCAGCAGAGGATATGATAGATAATAATGTTTGCTTCTATGGCAGAGATGCACAGTTATCCGAAATTGAGAAAGCCTGTGGGGGGGGGGGGGGATGAGATTGAAATGTATGTAGTGCAGGTAGTCTTCAATGTACACATGCCCAGCTCACAAATGTTCTTGAAGCACAGTGGCCGATGCACCCTGCCTTCTCTCTCCAGTCTTCCCCACCCCGAGTCCACCACCCTTGCAGGCTCTGACCAGCCCCCAGGAGTTAAGACTCATAAGGCTCATGGATGCGTGATCTGGCATCTTTTCCTCACTGCCTCAGGGAAACTAGGTACTCATTGCTAGGTGCTTTTCCTGGCCGTCACTGCTTACCACTCAGTTATGCCACCTCAGGCCTGCTAAGCTTTTGTGAGGGCAGAATTGACGTCTATAGCATTAATTGGGAAATCAGCTCCAAATTCCTGAGATCCAATCTATAAATGGACTATTAGAATATATTACTGTTATGTATTAGAAATAACCACTCATACATTAGCATTTCAGTTTTCTAATGTTTTAGTGTTGCAAATAATTTTTCTTCATTCCTCCCACATTCATTGCTTGCTAATGTTTTGAGAAATAACACTTTTACTTTTAACCACCCTGCCTAGGGAAATCTTTCTAAAATCTATGACACCTTCCTGTGTGTCTATGATTAGCTCATTTCTGTGACTCGGTCAGCATCATGAACATCTTTCCACAATGACATGCCCAGAATTCTTTGCCCTACATAAAATGACCTTGCCTACATAACTTTCTTAGTTTTCCAGTACATTTCTTTTAAAAGATAAGCAGAAGCCTCCCCTAAGCAGATGATTTGCTCAATTAAGCACAGATTCTGCTTTCATGTCAGTTACTGTAACAGTCTCTGAAGTTTTAAGTTATTTCTAAGTGACTCAAGAACTCTGAACTTAAGCCATCCTTGACGCAACCCTTTCCATATACCATTTTAAAAACGTGGTTTGACACCAATGTTTACTCTGTAAAGTTCAAAGAGGAACGCTAAGCCTGTTTAAAAATCAAAACAAATTCTGTCCTTTGCCTGGGACTTACTCCTAATTTCTCAAACCATCTTGCAGACTGCCCTATTAATTCTTACCCCATTTATGTAGTGAACGTATTTACAAGAGTGAAGTGATTCATACACGCTTGTTTTCCAATTTCCTTGTGGGCGATGGTTAGAAAAACACCATTTCATGGATCCACTCTACCCCTGTCATCACTTACACCTCCTGGTCCCATTTGGAACATTAAAATGCCATCTTTCTGGGAGCAGGTCTGTCATTGCAACCACATAGGTTCTGCTGATGTAAAGGTGACACTGGGAATAAATTCACGTCGAGGATGGTTGCACTTTGACAGAAGTTCACTCCCCAAGGACTCTGTTTTACAGTACTGCCCAGTGACCAGAAATGCTGTGCCCCAAAGGATCCATCTTGTAAGAATAGCCTGTTGCTGAGCCTTGGTTTTGTCTGTTTTTAAATGGGGACATAAAACCTGTCCTCCCACCTCATTGAGAATCCAGTGAGAAAGGATGTGGAAACTGTAAAACATTAACACATGTAACAGCCACAAAGGGTTAAGTCCTCCTAGGAACCAGGATTAGTGCTAGATGCTTCATATGCATGGTGCGATCCCTTTTATTTATTTTTTGGTATTAATATATTATTGACTACATACCCTGTGTCGTACTTTTCATCCCTGTGATTTATTTACCTCATAACTGGAAGTTTGTACCTCCAAATCCCCTTCACCTATTTCATCCATCTACCATCCCCCTCCACTTTGGGAACTGTTTTGTTCTCTGTATTTGTGAGTCTGTTTGTTTGTTCATTTGTTTTGCTTTTCAAACCCCAAGTATAAGTGAAATTATATGGCATTTGTCTTTCTCTCTCTGACTGGTTTCACTTAGGATAATACCATCTAGGTTCATCCATTTGTTGTGAATGGCAAAATTTCATTCTTTTTTATGGCTGAGTATTCCATTGTATATATGTACCACTGCTTCTTTATCCATTCATCTTTCTTTGGACACTTAGGCTGTTTACATATCTTGGCTATTGTAAATAACGCTACAAAAAACACAGGAGTGCATTTACCTTTTCAGATTAGTGTTTTTATTTTCTTTGGGTAAATACCCAGAAGTGGAATTACTGAATCATAAGGTATTCCTATTTTTAACTTTTTGAGGAACCTCCATATTGTTTTCCACAGTGGCTGCCCTAGTTCACATTCCCACCAACAATGTATGGGTTGTTTTTCCACATCCCCACCAACACTTGTTCCTTGTTGCCCTTTGGAAGTAGCCATTCTCACTGGTATGAGGAGATACCTCATTGTGGCTTTGATTTCATTTCCCTAATGATTAGCATCTTTTCTCTACCTGTTGGCCACGTTTGTCTTCTTTGGGGCAATGTCTATTCAAGTCCTCTGCCCATTTTTTAATCAAAATTTTTTTGGCTGGGTGTTCAGTTTTCTGAGTTCTTTACATATTTTAGATATTAACCCCTAATATATATCATTTGCAAATATCTTCTCTTGTTTGGTAGGGTTGCCTTTTTATTTTGTAAAGGGTGTCCTTCACTGTGCAGGTGTTTAGGTTGACATAGTCCTGATGGTTTATGTTTGCTTTTGTCTCCCTTGCCTAGGAGACATACCTTGCGATCACTTTTTTCCCCCTCCCCTCCTGCAATCACTTTTAAAACTCAGAACAACTTTGCAGGGTTGGAATTATCATGCCTGGAACCTTAACGAGGAAACCAAGGTGCAGACAGTTGCCAAAGTTCAGCAGCTACAGAGTGGCAGAGTCAACTCAGTTCGGGTTCAAAGCTCAGTCTCTTTTCACTAAGATCCTTCTCTACATCCAGGCTGTTATTTTCCTTTGTACCCAGAATGAAGACCAGAACTGTGTGTAAAGTTCTTAACTGAACAAGACCGGATGACAGTAACTAATCACGGCTTCAGCACAGCTGGCTGAGAAGCTTGCCAAATCTCCCAGGCCTCAGGCTGCCTGGAAAACCTGTGGGCTCTATGCATTTGGGGGCGTTTTGCCACATAATGTAAATAAGGAAAATTAAAGTGCTTAAGACAAGAGGGTAGTAGGATCTTGCCTTCCAGAGATAGCCCAAAACGATGGGATCTTCTTTACTGGAAGCTTTGTATTTCTGTATTATCAAGTAGATATGCAAGTGACAAGTGATGCAGGAAAACATAAGCACTTGATTGATTTTTTTAATTTATTATTTTTTATTAAGGTATTATTGATATACAGTCTTACAAAGGTTTCACATGAAAAACATAGTGGCTACCACATTCACCCATATTATCAAGTCCCCCACCATGCCCCATTGAAGTCACTGTCCATCAGTGTAGTAAGATGCCACAGAGTCACTACTTGTCTTCTCTGGGCTACACTATCTTCCCCATGACCCCCCCACACATGCCATGTGCACTAATCAGCCCTTGACTGATTTTTGAAAACCACTGAACACAACAACAAACGTTTTTTAAAGAAATGCCAAGATGTCTTTTTCCAAAGGGGCTAAAAGGTCTTCTTTAGCTTTTGAGAATAGCTTACTTTATAACCTGAATACAGCCATGCATTTCACTCTTTAGAAAAATCCTGGACTCTTTCTTCCTGCCTCCAAAGGGGCTGGTCACTCTCTCAGCTCCGCACACCTGTCACCTCAGGACCTGCAGGCAGCAGTACCCTCGGGAGCCCTGACCACCCCTCCTCCCCACCAGCCCAGCCCCATGTTGGGTCTCCTGCTCCCGGAGACCAGCTGGAACAGGGACACTGGGCACAAGTGAGGTTTAAGTGCTGTGTCCAGAGAGCAAGGGATTGAATAAATATCTACCTTGGGAATAGTGAGATCCTCCCCCAAGCCCTGCCTAAGCACCTGCTTTTTCAAAGAACAGGAGATGGCAAATCTTTTCTGTAAAGGACCAGATGGTAAATATTCTAGACTTTGCAGGCCATGTGGTCCATGTCACAACACTTAACTCTGACGTCCTAACGCAAAAGTAATCATGGACTCTACCTAAAAGAAGGAGCATGGCTGCATTCCAAAATCACTTTATGTGTGTGGACACCGAAATTTGAATTTAATGTAATTTTCACATGTCATGAGTAATGATTCTTCTTTTGATTTTTTTCGACTATTTAAAAACATTAAATTCCCAGATTGCTGGCCGTAACAAAATACAAGTGGCAGGTACCTGTGGCCCAGGGGTGGGAGTCTGCCGACCCCTGTCCTAGAATGCCAACCTCAAGAGTTCCTTGTCAGAAGCCTCTGAATCTTTCTTACTCTTCCCCTCAGCAATACTTCCCAGCACTAATTTTTGTCTGTGGATATAAAGGTTACTAGCTCTCTCGCCTTCGTGCAGCATCTAAGACATACCATGGCAATTTAGACATTTATGAATAGCCTTGGAAATGGAAAAGGTGGTAACAGCCATTCCGAGAGCTCCTGGCAAGTTCTACCCTGGGGTGGAACAAGTTGTTCATTGTTCTCTTCCCCTGGATTTTAACCAGGGTGATAAATGAGGAGATTTCCGGAAAAGGTGGGGCTCTGAGACAGAGCCCTGACTCCCAGGCCTTGAGCTTATCTGAGTCAGAACCTCCATTCCTGCAGTAACATTTTTCTAGGAGAGCCAGAACTTGTCTGGTCTCAGCTGTGACATCATCAAGGAAAGAAAGCTGGCCTCTCCTAGTTGCAGGGGCAGAATGGGGCTTGGGCAGAGAGAAGCTGCTTCTTCCACATCCATGCACATTATGGGGTGAGCGGTTCTCCTAGTTGAGTCTCAATTTATCTCTAAAATGGGGTTAATCATCCCCATCTTACTGAATAGTTGGATGGATTAATAAAATAACGTATCTAAAGTTCCTGTCACCTCCTGGGGGTTCAACAAATGGCAGAGAGGATAAATCTAACTTATCCAGATAAGGAAACTCAGAGAGGTTAAGGCACCACCTAAAGGGAACACAGCTCATTTGGGGGTGGAAACAGGAGTACAATTTGTTTTCTTAACTCCAGATGATACTCATTTTTCATCCTGCCCTGCTTGAAGAGGAGGCCTTAGTCCTTCACAACACTTGCATGCTACAGTCGGGGAGGTGTCAGGGTATAAGGTGTGTTACCCCCTCTCTCACAACCCCCAGGATTTCTGCTGCAGGTGACAGACCCTCTCCTCTCAAGGCTGGACACTGGACAAAGCTGACCTCTCTGCACTATGTGTTACAGGGCCTCCCATCACCTCCCCCACTACCCACCATCTCCACCCTCACCGCCTTCCTAATGCACCCCCTCCCTTGGGCCAGGCCACTCTGCCTGGACAGTTACAAAGCTTCTTTGTAATGTGTTTACCTTGGGAGGAATGAGAGCAGGGGCCTGGCTGTACTCAAACCGCCCGGGCTGCCAGCCCTGTTGACGTAGAGAAGAAGTCAAGACAGATGACCCTGTTGCTTGGGGGCCCGACTGAAAACATAACCCAGCCCAGCGCCCATGGCTCGGCCTCCTGGCTTCTGGGCTACGTACAAAGAAGCAGCATGGAGGCGCCTCTTTACCCTCTGAGTCCTGTTTACTCGGCTGGGTGAGAGATGTTTGCACAGGGAGGGAGGTGGCAATGGCCATCTGGCTGTTCTCTGGCTGAGCAGGGGAGTGTTTACAGGTCAGGCACCGCCTGTTCCGGGGTCTCTGGGGAGGCAGCCCCCCCACAACAGGACTCGTCTCTCTTTTGAGAGTGAATGTCATTGATTTGGGAAACATTCTAAGAAGGGTGCTATTTTTTCCCTTTAACTCACACCCACATCAAATAAATCATGGAGGATCTTTCCCCTAGTCTTATTTTGTAAGGTGCGGAGAAAGGCAGTTTTCAGCATTTAAACAACAGTAATGGTTGGCACCTGTAAGGCACTTTGGGGCTTACAGAGCACTATCGTATCTACCATTCCTGCAGTCCTCAAGACAGCAGCGTGGGTCGCTGTGGCCAAAATATCCCTATTTTACAGATTGACACTTAAGGGTGACACTTAGAAAGGTCAATTGCTTGCATGAAAACCACACACACACACACACACACACCCAAGAGGCTGAGGCCGAGTGAGTGCAGATTGAATCTCTTTCTGCTCGGTCCCCTGCCTCCCCATTTGACTGTAAAGCCAGGTGTGCAGACACCTACCTAGGTGCCTCCTGGGAGAGGGCCTAGCATCTCAGGGACAGAGTAGAAGCCAAGGCAGTGAGTTGCAAGGATACTATGCCAGGAGGGACCTTGGGTCTGTCTGTGGGTCCCACCTATGGGGCATTTCCTGGGCACCAGATGAAGCCTTTTGGGGAGAGCCTGAAAACCAATCGTGTGAAACCACATGAAACATACACATTGCTCTACCACCAGCAAAGCCATGGAGGCAAGGAGTGTGTTACAGAATCACTGAGTCTCCTCCAGGTTCCCTTGTCCCTGCCTCCTGCCTGCATTCAAACCTGCACGTGTCTACCTGAAGCCATACTTTAGTTCCTGATGCTGGCATAGCTACTCTTGCCCGGATCTTTATCCTCCCTTTTCTATCCCAAAACACCACACCCACCGAACAGGGGCATTCCCAGCTTCCTTACCTTTCTCTCTTCATCCCTGTCCCTTACGTCCAACCCCACTGCTCAACCCAGACTGCACTGACCTGTGCTACTAAGTAGGACTTCTCAGCTCTTCTCCCACCACCCTCAGCCCAGCCCCAGCACCTGACTGAAGCCACCAGCCTCACCTGCTGGGCTTTCCCTTCCCACCGCTGTCAAATCCTGGCTCTCCTCTCTTCTTGTCAATCAAGTGACCACCTTCCCATAACAACTAATTTGTTAATGTGTTTTGCAGCTTGCCAAGTACTTTTGCACATGTGCAGGCAGGCAAACATCCACACTGAGTCTTATTTAGAAGTTAGCTCCTCTGCCACCCCCCACCCCCAACCTCCGTTTATCTCCTGCCTTAACTACTACAGCTCTTCATTTCTGTGTCTTCACCTTCAATGCGCCTGAACTCTGCTTGCCATCATTCTTTTAACCAACCTACATTCAGATTTTTCACTACCTTCTTGGTAAGATGCTGTTTATAAGCTTTCAAGTGTTCCTCCTAATACAAAGGTCCCCCTTGCCTTCCTCCAAAAATTCAAATCAGCCCTCCCAAGCCCCCTTTCAGCCCAAGTAGACCTCACCCTTCTTGCTGAACCCTGGATGAGAAGGCTGCATCGCTCCTTGTTACTAATTGTCCCCCCCATTCCTCAGGTTTATTCCAGGGCCCTGCACCCTCTTGCAGAGAGGGTGGCCTGACCACTGCAGAGGAAGCCATGCCTCTCTCTTCATGCTTGGACTCTGTGCTGCTGGTAGTGGAGTCTGAGATTGGTTCAACTTGCATTGTGAGCCAACCACACTCTTGGCTCGCTTTGAGCTTACAGTCCATGAAGAGCTCCAGGCCTTGTTTGCTGCTATTGTTGATAAAAAAGCTTCATCTGCCACCTGCAGTCCTCCCATACTTATTTTTTCAAGACTTATGTTCCATCTTGGATGGGGCCACAAGGATATTTTATAGATTTTTCCACCTACATGCAGAACATACGGCCCTATTCCACTTTAACCCATCTACTCCCTGTTTGTGTTTTTTCTGGGGGTGAGAGTGTATGCACAAGCATTGCTTTTTTGCCATCAGCTTAAGGGCATACACAAATCTAACTGTATCACTAGCATTCTCATAACATTGCTAAAATAGGAAACAGGTCCTATAAAGCACATATAAGAGGATTCTGTTCAGCAGGAAACAGGACAGAACCCAGCAGGAGCTGGCTGGGCAGACTCTATTCAAAGTTGATGGGAATTTGTTGATGAAACTTGGGTCTGGTAATACAACCAACTAACAAGTCTGTTCAACTCTACACCTCCCCACCTCGTCCCCCTGGAATAAGACCATCAGCTCAGTGTCGTCTCTATAAAGCAGTACCTCCAAGCATTTACCCTTTGTGTTCTGCCTGAGCTGCTTCATTCTAGCGTTCCAAGATTTAATGATCAACCCTGCTTTCTTCCAGCCACAACACTTACAATTTTTCAGACTTACAAATCTTAAATATATATCGTCCTGGACTCCTATTTCTGGCCAGATAGCAGATAAGGTGATAAGATAACCTAGGACGACTCTCTGAAGGGTGAATGAGAGTAAAATCCACACTAAGAAGGAAGATGAGAGGGGTATTGTGGCTCTTTGGGTCTTGGAAAATTCCTAACCACAAGGCCACCCTCACAAAGGTTTGGGGCCTGAAATCACACAATCTGAATGACCCAAAGAGATCTCTAGCTAAATTTAGTTTATAGTGACCCTAACTTTCCATGTTCCTGGGTATAAGACTGAAACAAACACAGATCGTCACTATAAATCCAGGACTCCATTGGTTCCCACAGTCAGGACGCTGGGGAACCCACAGTGAAAAGTCACTAGACACGCGAGGTCCCAAGTGGTGACGTGTTCAGGGAGGCTTCGGTATTAGGCTTACCAGCTTACACAATACCAAAGGTAAACGTGGGAGCCCACAGTATGTATGGAATGCTCTTCCGAAAGTTTTATTTGTTCAGGGCAGCCTGGCAGTCCTTAAGCACGGCGTCTCTTTGTAGTAGTAAATCATTACATTTAGCAGCACTTGCAACATGTTTACCTTTGGGTTCTTTCAAAACTCTTGGGTGGATGCCACCTGATCCCATTAGCTGAGTTTGTTTGCCAGCAGGTCCAGAACGCTGGGGTGCCCCTTTCCTAAAGACCCTCTGCCTCTTTGTGGGACCAGCAATCTCATCTCTTGGACTCTATCTTTAGAAAATAATCAGAGATGGCTTTAATGATTATGCACCAAGATGTTTTGCTTTTCTCACAGCACCACTATGAAACTGTCTCGTTTGATTATTTACTTGTCTCTTTTCTCCCATATGGAGGTAAGAGCCACTATTTTCTCCTCTAATTAAGATTATGATAAGGATAACAAAAATCATGCAAATGATAGGGAACAGGCATTTCGTGTTTACTGTGTCCCACGTGCTCGGCTACACCCTTTGTACACATTATGTCATTAACTCCCACAAAGCCATTGTGAGGTTAGTGTGATTATCACCATTATCAATTATTACCAATAAGGATCAGTTATCATTTTACAGATGAAGAGAATGAAGGCCTAGAGAGGTTATTTAAAAGCCCCTCAACACATCCCCGGTTAATGGTGGAGATGAGACTTGAACTCAGCTCCGTTTGACTCTAATTTTTGGATAAGAACACTATGCCCAGTGTATGGCGATGCTTAATAGGAGTTCACCAGCCTCTTAAGCCTTCCCTGGAACAGGCACTATCTCAGAGAAGAGTGGCCTAGATATTTAAGTTTCTTGTCTAGTGCAGCAGGACCTATTATTTCATCTACGCAGATTTCTGCCCCTCCTGCCCTAAGTATCTCAGCTGTCCTATTTTTTCCCTGCTGGCAGAGCTCTGATTTTGTTTAGGTTCTCACCTTACATGTGGCTCACAGGCACCCTATCCCAGGTACTGAATCTTTGTGAGTCTTACCCAATCATGATGATTCCATCCTTTAGGCTCCCTCTGATGGTCCTTAACATGGGTATGTGATGCTCTTCTAGCTGAAGAGATGTGAAATTCTACGGGAATGGGGATTGGGGGTAAAGAGTTAGGAGAACTTCTTGCTCTTGAAAGAGGACACAACAGAAGACCGGCCAGACCCTTTCCTACCCTTTGGATATGGAATGAGGAGGAGATGACTGGAGCTGTGGCAGTCATCTTGAGACCAGTAGGGGAAATAACGGAAAGCAACTGTCATGTGTGTTGCAAGAAGGCCCTTTGTTTCAGGAAACCCCTTGAAGGAACTTGTTTAAGAAAGGAGAGGCTGCTTGGCCATGGGGCTCTTTAGACAGGTGGCCCGTGATCACCCACCTACAAACCTGTCTGGCCCCTACTCAGTGGGAGTGTGCATGCATATCTGCCCTTTGCAAGGGTGCCCCTAATTTGTTTGCTGAGAGCCACTTAAAAATTGAGAAATTTCATCTAAAAATCTCATTTCTCTTTTCTCCTTGGAAAAATGAGCCTATCTGGTAATTCTGAGTCCACAACCCACTTTGCAACAATAGCCTGAAGAGTGACTGCGTCCTGGACTTGCGCATGTACTCAACGGATGGGCAGCTACCCACAGTCCCACCCAATGCTCAGGTAACAATTAAATGTATTCCAGTCATTGGCTTCCTGGCCTCAGTGGGCATATGAGGGTCGGGGTGGGGCAGATTGACATACCTAAAGAGAAATCAACACTTAATAGAATAAAAGCTCCAAGAGATTGTTAGGCTCCTAGAAGATCAGAGTTGTGAGGAAGGATCTAGACGAAGCAGAGGGCCTCAAGGGGAGCTAAGTATTGGAGAGCTGACCTGGGATGAGTTCCCGATGGCTGAGAGGGCCAAAAATGTTGAATATTCATCTTGAGGTTGATTCCAGTCTGTGCTGTTATAATTTTCCTCATTGATTCAAAAACCGAGGATTAAATCTATTATGCACAGCAGTCTTGTATTATGGACCTTTCAGAGGTCCAGAAACTGAAGAAGAGGCTGTTCCCAACCAGGGGACCCAGAGAAGACAGCACCAGGCAGTGGCACCTGCCTGGGGCAGGAGGAGAAGCTGCAGCAAAGCTGACCCCATTTTCTGCTCCGAGGAGTAACCATCTGAAAGGGGGGCCCTCACAGAACCCTTAATTCTGCCCTGAAAAACCTGCATCCATGCCAGAGAACTGCGCTTATGTGTCTATGGACGTACACCCCACTTCACTTTGCGTTTTGGTGATCCATGCATACGTCGTGTCTCCTACCAGACTGTAAACTTCTTGAAGACCAGCAACACATCACTTTTGTAATCCTCCAAAATGAAGCATAATCCTTGATTCATAATAGGTGATAAATGCCTACAAAGAAATAAATTCTTCCATACTCTGAGGTGATCCAATAAATTAAGCAGGGTCAGTGGAAAGATACTTGCCACCCTTATGGTGAAAATCACTTTGCTGCAGGGCAAAGATAAGAATTAAGCCTCTTTAGAGCTGAACAGACACTTCTCCAAAGAAGAAATTCAGATGGCCAACAGGCACATGAAAAGATGCTCCACATCCCTAATTATCAGAGAAATGCAAATTAAAACCACAATGAGATATCACCTCACACCAGTGAGGATGGCCAACATCCAAAACACAAACAACAACAAATGTTGGTGAGGATGTGGAGAAAGGGGAACCCTCCTACACTGCTGGTGGGAATGTAAACTAGTTCAACCATTGTGGAAAGCAGTATGGAAGTTCCTCAAAAAACTCAAAATAGAAATACCATTTGACCCAGGAATTCCACTCCTAGGAATTTACCCAAGAATGCAGCAGCCCAATTTGAAAAGGACAGATGCACCCCTATGTCTATTGCAGCACTATTTACAATAGCCAAGAAATGGAAGCAACCTAAGTGTCCATCAGTAGATGAATGGAT